>JABMCL010000748.1:200000-225000 GCA_018857735.1 Alviniconcha marisindica
TGCAGCGCGTTTCTCATTGTCGTCAAGCCGTGCAAGACACGGGAAAACAAGCAGGCAGACTGTTGAAAACTAGTAATTAAGTAACTGGGTGTTTTACGCCCAGGTCAACCGTATGTCTCTCTCTCTCTAATATCGGGGCGGGCTGTTGAAAAGGTGTATCAGTTCTATGACTCCCTGAAAAAGGGCGTATGTCGTGTCTCCGGAAGGACGACAAAGTATGCAATTACCACCAATCTTCTAGGAAATGGCAGTCATCTTCGTCAAAATTTGGCCCTGAAAGGGTTAGGAGGCTGTTGATTTGACATACCAATTAGCCCAGGAACAGTAATAGACCCGTATAAATACCGTATCCGCATGTCATCTACGAGGCAGAGTTCAGGAGCTATGTGAAAGTCCTGGGCCGTCCCTAATAAGCCTACGGTTTTTATGGACGTAAAGCAACACTTCAACCAATCATCTACGAGAGACGGCTGCTTTTGGAAGTGGTTTCCCTTTGGGAGGCGATTCGTCACAGAAAAACCAGTATAAGTTCTGAAAACGCGAAGACAATTTAAAAAAAAAAAATCCACTTCGTTCCTGGTTGATGACTTTTTGTTGCAAACTTCGAAAGTTGCGTGCAGAGCATTGCACTTAGATCGTAATTCAATGATTTACAACTTGGACAAAAAATCGACTTATCACAAAGGAAATGTCAGCCGCAGCACAAAACCAGCGGGGATATTTGGGGAGAGGGGGTACAAATCACTAAGGGCGGTTTGTCGGAATCGGAGCTTGAGTTAAAACAACAAACAAGCAAGAAAAAATGTTAATATACAAACAAACACAAAAATACTAACAACAACAACAACAACAACAACAAAAGCCCACTTTGGCATTGTCTCAGGTTTTTTCTTCTTCTGATTTTGCTGATTTACTTGAAAAAGACCGTATGAGGGTTTCTTTTCTTTCTCTCCCCTTTTTGTTGTGTGCGTGTGTGTGTGGTGTGGTGTGGTGTGTATGTGTGTGTGTGTGTGTGTGTGTGTGTGTGTGTGTGTGTGTGTGTGTGTGTGTGTGTGTGTGTGTGTGTTTTCGATCGTCAAGCTGCACTATAAAGAGCTGCTTGCATGTCAGTCTGTAGTTCTGTAGCTTCTGCGTGTGTGAAGACCTAATTGTGCAGGAGCTGTGAGCTGGCTGCCAATTTGTACTGATTGCTAACATGTCTGGAAATTGGGGAATATCGACGTCGTTAAGCGTTGTGTAGATGACCAGACCTTTTTTCCCCCCCTTTTTTCCCCTTCTCCTCCTCAGCTTTTTCAATTCGGTTCTTTTGTTTTCATGGAGCTTAAAGTCGGTGTTGTTGTTGATCGCTTTTATATAGCGCTATTCTCCGCTCTCGAGCAGACTCACTGCGCTCGCAAGTGATTCGACATAAGTGAATTGCTTTTTATAGCGCGTTTTTGAATATCCACCGATGTGGTGTACTTACAGCGCTGGCCACATGAAACTGCTGCCATCTCGGTGCGTTCTGTGTACACCATACAACCGTGCACCATGTCCCTTCATGCTAAGCCACATGTATACGTTAGGTGCATACGCGTTTAGCTTTAACCTGCCACCTGCACTTTTGGCAGAATGATCGGGATCTTTTACGTGCTACTGGTAACACGGGGATGGAACGGATACCGAAAGAAGAGTCAGCACAGAAAGTTGACCCTGGAGAGGAAAATTCTCACGCCGCTTCTATGGGATCTCCCATGACCTTGTTCAAAACAAAGTCAAGCTCAGTGCGCATGCTTCTCAGTTTACTTTTTGTTGTTGCACACACACACACACACACACACACACACACACACACACACACACACACACACACACACACACACACACACACATTTTTAAAATTATTCTTATTTTCAAGCGCAATAACGGACATGCTTTTCTTTTCACCGTGGACACAGTTCGCAGCTGGTATAGCCTGTATGTGCGTGCGTGCGTGCGTGCGTGCGTGCGTGCGAGTGTGTGTGTGTGTGTGTGTGTGTGTGTGTGTGTGTGTGTGTGTGTGTTGTGTGTGTGTGTGTGTGTGTGTGTGTAGTGCGCGCGAGCGAGCGGCGTGCGTGCGTGCGTGTGCGAGTGAGAGAGAGAGAGAGAGAGAGAGAGAGAGAGAGGAGAGAGAGAGAGAGAGAGAGAGGTGGTGTGTGTGTGTGTGTGTGTGTGTGTGTGTGTGTGTGTGTGTGTGTGTGTGTGTGTGTGTGAGTGTGAGTGAGTGAGTGAGTGAGTGAGTGAGTGAGTGAGTCAATAGCCTACAAAAGCGTTAATGATCGATAGTGTTGTATGCATTTCTCATCAGGCAAGTGGTCCAAGAAGCACGGCATGTGTGATGTGGCTGCCTGAGGAGAACTGCTTTGGAACTATTAACTTTTTAGGACTCCAGACCTCATTATTATCCCCAGAGGCTGGAAATGTCAGCATGCATAATCGATTCCTTTTTGCGTACATTACTGGTGATGCCATCAATTCGCTGATTGCAGCGTGTTCCTGGTAGACATTGTATATGTATATGCTGACATTTGGGCAGGCACATTGCAGTACTGCGCTCATTAAAACGGAACGCACTCCGAAAACCAGTGCTATGGGGATGTAAAACTGCTTTTCCACACACTCCCAAAACAATGCTATGGGGATGTAAAACTGTTTCCGACACACTCTGAAAACAGTGCTGTGGGGATGTAAAACTGTTTCCGACACACTCCGAAAACAATGCTGTGGGGATGTGAAACTGTTTCCGACACACTCCAAAAACAATTCTATGGGGATGTAAAACTGTTTCCGACACACTCCGGAAACAATGCTATGGGGATGTAAAACTGTTTCCGACACTCTCCGAAAACAATGCTACGGGGATGCAAAACTGTGTCCGACACCCTCCGAAACCAATGCTACTGGAATGTAAAACTGTTTCCGACACGGTCGGAAACCAATGCTGTGGGGATGTAAAACTGTTTTCAACACCCCCCGAAACCAGTGCTATGGGGATGTAAAACTGTTTTCGACACACACTCCGAAACCAGTGCTTTGGGGATGTAAATAAACGCAGTCTTCTCTAGAGATTATGAAAAAAGTTCTTTTTATGATAATATTATGTTTTATTGATGAAGATGAGATGAGAAAGGTGGAAGGGATGTCTGAATTTTTCGCCACCCCCCACTGGGACCTTCGCCAGGAGCTGGGTGTGATATAGTAATATAATAGTAGATTATTTATGGCGCCCCATCTCGTAAGAGCCCGTGGCGCTTACAAGGACATACGTATACGCTCATTTCAGCGCACACACACGCACGCACCCACGCCCGAACACGAACGCACGCACACACACTCATACACACGCACGCACGCACCACGCACGCACGCACGCACGCACGCACGCACGCACGCACGCACGCACGCACACACACACACACACATATATAAAAAATACATGCATTACTGGTGATGGGTTGGTAGATTGAGAAGAAAGACGACAGATCAGCATGCAGAAGAGAAAAGGTGGGGGTTTTGACTCCAAAGAAGAGGGTGAAGACGAATGCCTGACAGAGAAATAAATAATATACATGGCTCAATGATGCATATATATATATATATATATATATATATATATATATATATATATATATATATATATATATATATATATATATATAAAACATTTAATTAGAGACGGTGATGTTTTTTTTGGTGTGCGCTCCTATGGAGGGGTTGGCTCGTGTTGCACACGTGTTTATTTGCCTTGCATCAAAAGAACGACAAACTGCAAGTCCCGCCAACACCAACACGGCTTTTAGCACCAGCAGGCCCTGTTTTGACTGGTCGTTACGACCCAGTTACATAATGTATATGTACCTACCGGTAGAGCCCTGTTTCCTCTCACCAGTACCTGCCGTTAGAACTGTTTCCTCTCTCCCTTCTGTACCAACGGGGCATGACGTGTGTTCTGGACGAAACGTGACCAGGCTTTCTGGCGAGGGAGACAGAAGAATAGTTATTGAGACTCTGAACATGCACCAAGCAAGCTATTTAAAAAAATAAAAATCACCTTGATGTCAAGTGGGGGTGCAGTTGCTCGGTGTGAATCCAGAAATATGTCTGTCTGTTGAGCTTGTGTGGCTCTCCGCGCGAAGGGAGGCCGGGGATGACGGACAGAGCCCCCCCCCCCCCCCCCCCCCCCCCCCCCCCCCCCCCCCCCCCCGCGCGCGCCCCCGCCCCGTCTGGAATCACAAAGCTGTCATTCATTTGATTCCACTTTATCCCCTCTCTTCTTCTTCGATCTAGAGAGTAGTCCTGTTGCTCTTTCTGTCTTGTCATTTTTCTGGTGATGGCCCGTTCTCCTGCCGCCCCGCCCCCTCCCCGCTCCGAAAGGTCTCCAATATATTTCGTTGAAAGAGGCTTTTGTGTTGCTCTTGTTGAGAAGGTGAAAGATACTAGCTGGTAGGTGGTATTTGCAGCTTGCTGCCGTATGGCACTGGCATTTTCCATTATACATTTGCATAACTATAACGAAATGTTTGGAACATGTTTGTCTTTAATCTGGTATTGATAAATCAGTCGGCGGAAGGGTCAACGATGTCAGCATATCCATGTGTTTTATATATATATATATATATATATATATATATATATATATATATATATATATATATATAAAGGGGAATACTGAATGGGCTAACTCGTCGAAAATGTGTGTGGGTGTTTGTGTATTATTGTTTTCTGCTTGTGTTTGGACAGATTTGGTAGATTTGACTCGAGTAATGGTTTTGAAAGGTACTTTTGCTTAGGACGGAATCTATTCGTTCTGAGCTGACACTGTGCGGTTGAGAGGACGTTAAAATCCGATTACTAACTAGCTAACTATGTCTCTTGTCTGTGGAATCGCACATTTTGAGTGTTTTAGGGTCGCGTGAAAGAGTAAAAATAGAAATAAATGGGGAAACTAATTGCGAAAGAAACGACCCTTTGACTTTTGGATCCGTTTTGTGTCAAAGAAGTGATACATTACTGTGTTAGTGTGTACTACAAAGTAAGAATGCGTGAGGTAATCCACACAGCAATATGAAGTGGTAATTGGGGGGAGGAGGCATGTACTCCGCACAACTGATCGTATAATTGGAGCAATAGTACTTAAAGTAGTACTCTTAAAGTGCTTATAGTCAAGGTGCTGTGTGAGTCCATCTGTATGGGTAAGTCTATTTACAGCAGAGACAGTCAGTGTTAAAGTAAAGACACTTCTGTGTAAGTCCAATAATATTAAGAGGGTATAATTATTTAAAACGTTACGAAAGCAGATGCGTGTTTAATTTGAGTAACAGTACTTGAACCATCATGTAGGTTCAACTGGACAAGTAAGAAGTCCTTTGATCGCTGTCTAGAGTCCAGCTGTATAATTGAGGCAATTGTCCCATGACAAGTTCAACGGTATATTTAGGCTAATACTTGTTGGACTGTCGTGTGAGTCTGACCGGTCACTGCAGTTGACAGTAAGACGTCGCCCTTCCCCTTTACGGACACTGTCTGGTGATGACGTTGCCCTCCACAATTATCGAAACAGCTAAAAGCGGAGGCACCGGGTCCTGGCCGTCTTGATGCAGACTCATTGTGATGGGAAGAGTGTAGCGCTAAGGTAAAGACATCCTCTTTCCCCGGTCTAATGGGATTTCGGTCACCGCCGCATATAATACCTCTCAGCGGTGACCCGGACGTAAATCGGAGAGACAAGGTCAGGTCCCGGCTAGGACCTCTTCTGCCTCCACGGAGACACTGTCACTTGGCAAGTCTAACAGCTGAACCTCCTCCTTTCCCCGCCCTCTCCTTCCCCTCCCTCCTCTCTGGCCTTTCTCCATCCACCCCCACCCCGATTTCATCTACCTTCTTGGCGTTTCAGCCCCGCCTTGAACGGAATGATAATAAATAATAACACAATTTTAATAAAGCGCCCTTTCTCACAAGAGCTCGTAGCGTTTTATGTTTACTGACAACATTTACAATTAATACAAAATACACAAGTGTTACAGACGCATTAAGTCAAGCATATATAATTATAATCTGTTCACATATACACGCACCTAGGCACGCTCACACACACACACACACACACACACACACGCACGCACGCACGCACGCACGCACGCACGCGCGCACACACACACACAAAATTAATTAGTGCCATGGTGAAAAAGGCGAGTTTTCAGTGTTGATCTGAAGCAAGAAGGTGGCTGATAAACTATGTATAGTGGAACGCTTCGATGAGAGCGGATCTCTATGTTAAAAAACAAACACAAAACTCTGCATGTAGTATTGGACGTAGACATCGTTCACACTCGTATGACTGCTGAATTCGCTGTCTGGACAGTTTAGCGTTTGAGCATTGTTGTGTAACTGCAGCACACCTTTCTGCACTGTGCGCTGAGCTGAATGGCAGTGTTGACTGTCTCGAGGCGAAGTTGTCTGGTTCACAGTGCATGCATGCAGTCATCATACAGCGTGTAATGTGTTTGTGTCATTCCCATCTTCATCTTCTTCGTCAGCTCGGCAATGATGACACACGAAGAGCGCAGGGAAGGGAACCGACAGAGAGCAGGCATGAAAAGCGTCAGTTCCAGACCCCTGGAGACTTGTTACTGAGGCGCAGCGTGTAGTTATTTTCAGTTTTCGCGCTGCTTTGAATTGCCATGTTAATGTGAAGTGCCCTCACCTGGACAAGAATTTAGTTCCAGTTTACATTGCTGTTGTTTGTCACTGACAAGAAGAAATATGGTGATACTAATAGACCTGCAAGGGAGTGATAAATGTGAGCGACGTATGAAGCCCCACTAAGCTGCAGTTTTAGAATGGAAGAGAAACAATTGTTGCTGAGACTTACCATGTGGCCATCTGTTTGCAATCATGGTAACTTCGAGGGAGCACGTGCGCGGTTTTGCACGAAAACAAGACGTAATACACGTTCACGGAATACGATTCTGACAGTTGTGATTATGGTAGTCCATAAGTGTTGCATTGACCGGGCCGTAATTGCTCTTGCTTGAGCTGGGTTTGCCAGATTTTATCCAAAGGCAAGAACGTCTGACACGCTAGTTTCATACTTTGATTTTATACGTAGTCGTTTAACCTTGCTTGTCTACTGATCCTTATCGATGGTAGTGTACAGTCTGTGAGTATATAATTACGTATATATATTCCCCCAACAGAAGTGGAAGGAAAATTGAACTTCCGCCATTTCGGTCTTAAATTTGGGTGAACAGGGTCACTTACAGCGATCACTGCCAGTAACTAGACGTATCTTGACTAGACAGTCTAGACAAGTATGTGATGTGTTGAAGGTCCCTGGAAGATGCGTTGTAGTATTTTATAATTTTAATGATCGCACCGAGGAAACGCATTTCTGCCTTCCGTGCTAATGGTTTACACTCTTACGAACCCAGAACCATGGGTTCCCTGTCCAAAGGCTGAAGAGGGGCAATGAATACAGGTGCAACCTCGTTAAAGAGAACTGTGCAAGACGCAGCTCAGAAGAGTATTGATTATATTCCATTAAGCTGTTAGATTTTTCCAAGTCAGAGGAAGAGAGTTGAATGTTGTAAATTCATTCCCTTTCCCTCCACCCTCTATAGCATTATCAACACTGCCTGTTCAGTTTAGTCCTCCACTTCGTAACTGTATTAGAAATTTGAATATGACTTCACCATATCTGTTCAGTTCAGTTCAGTTCAATTCAGTTTAAGATGGTATCTGTGCGCTCGGAAAAGCCCGTATGCGCTCCACCCCGTCTCTCAGAAGTTTTCCCAACGTTGCCTTTGAAACAGTTCCAGTGTTCGTCTGACTGACGATGGCCCTCTTTCGTCCTTTCAAGGAAGATCGTCTAGTGCTTCCTTTTTTCCACGCCTCTCTCCTCCAGGCGAGCAGTGGTGTGATGTCCTTGGTATTGTGTCCGCAGGTAGTATCTCAAGCTTCTCAACACTTCAGATCTTCCGAGAAGCAAGCCATTTGTGAGGGTTGCTTTACCCGCCAGTCTATCTGCTCGGTCGTTTCCCTTTACTTCGGCATGAGAATGACTAGGTATCTCCCCACAAGCAGTGATGCTAGTCTAGTTTTCACTTCCACCCATCTCATTTCATTCTTTCTTTTGCCAGTCTCTCCGGTGAAGCTTTGTCGCCCCTCTTCTCGACACCTCCTCCCCCTTCTCCCCGCTTCGCCTATAAGGGAAAAAAATGGAATGAACACTCCAGGAGTCGTGTCTGTTTTTGAAATTCCAGACTGCGTACAGAATTGCCAGGCTAAATCCAGACTGCGTACAAAATTGCCAGGCTTGCCTTCCGTCGTTTTTACAATATGGAATCCCTCTTATCTGTCTGTCTTCAGCTGTCAGCCGCCACCGCTTTCTCGGCGGGCCTTGAGGCTGTAGGACTTTGAAAGTTGCTAACGATACCAATTTAACCGTCGATCCGCCCATTGATCTGCATAGTTTTGCATCCTTCTCATGCAGTCAGCATTTCGACCGGGTGGGAGTGGCAGTGATGTGTGTTTCGTCCCCTAGGCCTGTAACGCTGTGTAAGAGTTTATTATTATTACTTTTCCAGAGCGAGTCGAACGTTTGCTTGTGATGTGGTGGATCGTGTTTTCTCGTGGTATTGCTTTTGCGGTTCACTGGGCGTTAAAGATGAAGAATAGCTCTATGACTTATTTTAACCCCCCCCCTCCCCCGAAACCAGCCTAGTTTCTACAGGGAATATAGTATAAAATAGACGAAACTGATGACAGAGGACAAGGTATTTTCTTTGCAGTATTTCTTGTCCTTGCCAGTCTTCAGAACCCAAACCGGCATTTTTCGTGAGCTGGCGTTAATGTCCAAAAGTTTACAATACACACAATTCGTGCTCAGATTGTTCTCATAATTATTGTATTACAAAATTCTTCTGGTTCTACAGGATTGTGGATGACCGAGTATACAGTGAGTGCGAGTGTACCTATGTTGTTACAAATAGTGATGATAACAATGCTTATTTTTTTCCAGCGAAGATCCTTAAAAACTGTAAGCGTTGTAAAAACAACAACAACAGACAAACAACAATAACAACAACAAAATAAAACAAAACAAAAAAAGAAACAACAACAACCAAAAACAAGAACAACACACAACAGTAAAATCTAAAAGGTGGACAATTTCTCTCTACATAAATATGGAGGGGAAAAACTGACACATAGACACTTAAATCTGACACTCCTCCCTCCCACTCCTCTTCCCACCGTCTCTTCTGTCTCTCACACGCACGCACACACGCACGTACGCACGTGCGCGCGCACACACGCAGAGAGAGAGAGAGAGAGAGAGAGAGAGAGAGAGAGAGAGAGAGAGAGAAGCAACTCAAACAGGAATGAGCTCATCAGATTCTTGGAGGTTGAAGAAACAGGTTTTCAGAGCGGCTTGAAAGTATCGATATATCTTCAGTGTAATCCGGAAGGGATGGGGTGGGGGGTGGGGGGGAGGGGGTGTACCACACCGGAGGTACGCCTGAAGTGTCCGACTGGCTGAGTACCACATGTCTGGACTTGAGTGCGGGAAAGGGCTTTAGAGTTTTTCCCCCCACAGGAAATGTCTGATCTCTTCACAAAGCCGCATGACAGAGGGAAGTCGGCAGCCTTCGAGTGTGAGGGAAAAATGTCCCGCCCCACGCTCAGTTCGGCAAACTCCAAGCACTGGTTTACGACATCCTTCCTTGGAGGAAGAAGCCGGAAAGCGATGTTCGGAGTGTGTCAGTTCGGTTTATTTCATTTCGTCCCGCCTTAAATCCTAACAGAGTTTTCCTCACACTTCGGAAAATGACGCTCCTTTCCGGCTCACCATCTCTGTCTCTCTCTGTCTCTCTCTGTATATATATATATATATATATATATTTATTTTTTTAAATTTGTTTCATTATGTATGATGTTAATGACTGTAAGAAGAGACGAAAAAGGGGGAAGGTATGTCCGAATTTTCACCCGCACTGGGCGCTTCGTCGGGGACTACGCGAGGATATCTGAAAAATTGGAATATTTTGTCAAACTGCCTACGGAATGTTTAGTGTACGTACTGAAAAAACAAAACGGATTTTGGGAACAAAACAATATAACGGGCATATTTTGTAAAAAATAAATAAAACAATGTGTGTGTGTGTGTGTGTGTGTGTGTGTGTGTGTGTGTGTGTGTGTGTGTGTGTGTGTGGAGAGAGAGAGAGAGAGAGAGAGAGAGAGAGAGAGAGAGAGAGAGAGAGAGAGAGAGAGAGAGAGAAAACCAAGTGCACTTTGTACAAGTTTCCACGTTAATCCCGCCCCAGTTATCATATCCTTGCAATCTCATTACTGTACTACTTAGTAAACCTGAGCAGACGACGCTTTCTGCGCTGCATGTAGCATGACGTTACACTGCTGATCGCCGATAGCCAGGTGCGCGCCCGATTCAGATCCATTTCTTGCTGATTACATTTTCACTGCCTGTTGTTTGTAACACACTCCGTTTTGTGCACCAGTCCATGTATGATAGAATTTGGCATCTTAGAATTTCCATGTGCTGTTGGTAATATCCAAGGAAGCGGTGGGAAATTCCTGGGACAGTTTAAACGCCATTTTGGTCACAAATATCATAATAATAATAATAATAATGGGTACTTAGAGCGCATAGCCCGCACAGGCCCTTTGCGCTTGCTAATTCTTTAAATGTACATGTTTTCCAGATTCAGTGCATACACACAACACACACACACACACACACCACACACACACACACACACACACACACACACACACACACACACACACACACACACACACACACGGCAGGGCAATGGGACTGAAGAAAACGTTTTTGAAAAGAGAACGTTTTGTTTATTGTTTTTTTTAGGAAGATTTCAAACAACTGACAGAAGTAGACTGACGGGACAGAAACAGGGAACCGGTTCCAGACAGCTGGAGTCTAGTAAGAGAAAGAGCGCTGCATGACCACAAGACTGCGGAAGGATGGTATTCTGAACACTCGGATGTCAGCAGAAGAGCGGAGCTGCCGGGAAGGAGTGTAAAGGTGAAGAGGTTCTGAAAGGTCGATGGGAGCTTGATGAGAAATGGTCTTAAAGCGAAGCAAAGACATCTTGTATTCGATCCTCCGTTCAATAGGTAGCCAGTAAAGAGAATGAAGCAATGGAGTGACGTGGGCGGATCTGGATATTCTGAAAGTGAGTCTGGCAGCGTTGCTCTGTACCTTTTAGAGTTGAGAAAGAAGATACTTAGGACAGCCTGCCAAACGCGAGTTGCAGTATTAAAGTCTTGAAAGAACAAACGCACACACCAGTGTTTTGGTGACAACAAGATAGGCACCTAGGCAGAATCATCCAGTCATATCAAGCGAATGAAGCCAAACTTTGCAATAAGAAGATGAGTTTTATCACATTTGTGTTTCAGTATGCCTGTGCGCCATTGACGTTTGATCTAGATCTAGTTTCCGAGACTGTAATCAAAGTCACATTTGTTGCAAATTTTGGCTTAATCCATTCGCTAGATATGAACCTGTTTGATTTAAATGATATTTGTAACCCAAAAATGTCGTTTGAAATTTCCCAGGAATTTCCGACAGCATCCTTTGATATTTAGGCGCAGGATCGAGCAAAATCAGTAGCCGAGGCCTCTCTCTCTTACCGTGACTAGATATGTGTTTTGTTGTAAACTTGTTAACTGCTGTAGGCGCTATGTGCGGCTTGTTTGCTACGTGGCGGTGGTATTCAGTGTCGCTTGTAAGTTGATAAGTTTAGAGGAGACTTAAAACACACACACACACACACTCGTCTATTTTCCGGTGTTGACCGTGCATCCGCAAGGCAGTTGTCCTTGTTTATAAGAAAAGGTCTTCACGCGTCGAAGTAGGCTGTGACAACCATAATCTCTGTGCTGCGGGAGGTCACGTTAGTAGCATCATTAGTGAGGTAGTGCCGGTGTTTTTGATGTCTGTGCGAAGACCCAATCCTCTTAGAGACTTAGCATTGACGTCACCCAGGACCCGACCTCAGGCCAAGCTCTTCGGTCTAATATACGTGTGTACTATGTATATACGTGTGATAATAAGCCGTACTGCTTTATACGTAGCAAGACTCAGGGACCCGACACCAAGCCAAGCCCATCCGTCCAATATAAGTGTGTACTATGGTAGTGATAATAAGCCATACTGCTTTATACTAGCATCGGATCTAGTTTATTATATCCTTAGCAACGAAGTTAAGGGTTTTGGGGTGGGGCGTGTGTGTGTGTGTTGGGGGGGGGGGGGGGGGGGGGGGGGGGGGAGGTATATTGGACTCATCGTGGTCCGTGTCCGCCTGTCTGTGTCCGTATTACCAGACGATACCTTCTGAACCTCTCAACCTTTTGTAGGTGAACTTCGTATGGTGGTGCATCATCGTGTCTGTCATGCGGGAAAAAATGGGGAATGGGGGTTGCTTTCTTCAAGGTTAGGGTCACAGTAAGGGCTCATAATCAAAATACGACTGTTTCTACTATATTTTATGAATTGCTGATCCTTTTCCAACCAGACTTAGTATGTGGTACATCATCATAAACCGAAAGATCCAGGGAGTGGTTGGATTGCTGTGTTAAAGGTCAAGGTGACGGCAAAGGTTAAAATACTTCCTTAACTGCTGATCCTTTTAGAATCAACTGACTGTTATTCGGACATCAAAAACTGGATGACACATAACAATATCAAAAGCTGGATGGCACATAACAATATCAAAAGCTGGATGACACAACACAAACTACAACTAAATAGTGAAATGACAGAAGCAGTGCTCGTCAAAACAAGACAAAAACTGTCCTTCATTTCCGCCAACACCATTGCTTGAAGATGCCACAGTCCCTCCCCCTCATTGACTGTCAGAAGCCTCGGAGTTCTCCTCTACAGCACAATCTCCATGGAGAACCTCATTAGTCAAACCTCCAAATCCTGCTGCTACCAGCTCCGTCGAATTAGTTCTGTCCGGAAGTATCTTTTCACCGAGGCTACAGAGAAACTGGTCGCCTCACTCATTCTGTCACGCCTCGACGACTGCAGTTCTCTCCTTTCAGGTATGCCTACTTCCTCTGTCCATAGCAATCGTCGCATACAGAGCTATGCTGTTCGCCTTATACCAAGGTTCCCAGGGTCCTTACAGGTACTTACAAGTACTTACTAATTGAATTTGCCAATAAGGCCTTACAACCCCTTATATTTGCATCACGGTCCTTACAAGTCTAGTTAATACTAAAAATGCACGTTGGTAGTTATAAAAGTCTCTCATTTTTCCAAGTCAGTGACATTGGATGGTTCCACACATTTACTGAATTTCGAAATCGTTCGGACATAGGTTGAGATGATGTCTGAAGCAGGCAATGTTTTCATTCATGTTCATTTAGATCACGTGCAGCCAAAATCATGGTCGCAAGATTACGTTCTAACTTCCGGGTCAGCCATTTGGTTGCAAAATTCAAACTGTGCGAGAACCTGAGCTAACAGCAAAGGTGCCGAGAAAAAGTTTGTTCCAAAACTGCTGGATAAAGGACATTGCATACCAGGAGTGGTTTCTAAAAGAAAACTAGACAAACACTATGCTCGATGCGTGGCATGGGAAATTCAGCTCATTTTTTGTGTTCCTTACTGTTGTAATGGTCCTTACAAAATCTTATACTGGTCCTTACAAGTCCTTATAAGGTCCTTATTTGGCTCTAGTCCAAGACCCTGGGAACCATGCTAATACCCCCCCCCCCCCCCCCCCATAAACTGACCGCACCACTCCTCTGTGTCAATCTCTCCACTGGCTGCCAATCCAGCAAAGAATTCAGTACAAGATAAACACTGTCTGCTATAAGTGTATCACACGCACTGATTTTTTTTGGGGGGGGGGGGGGGGGGGGGGGATGCAGAGCTATGATTAAGTAGCTGTCATGCCCTAGCAAAAATTACTGCGCCATCCAAAGGACGTCGTCACGAACCTCGAGCGATGACGTTTTTGGACAATAACAATTCCCAGACTGATCAGCATTTGCCCGTGACTTCTTGGACCGTCCCCATCCTTCCACCTCTCCCTCAAGCCCCAAATTCCGTACTTTCCAGATCAATCAGTATCTGAAAGACTATTTGCTGTTTGCTTCCCTATTCTCTCACTCTCCTGCCTCTTTCGCCCCTCCCCCCCCCCCCCCCCCCCCCCCCCGGTCCCCCCTCTCCTCCTAGACCCCCCTTCCCTCCTCCCTCCCTCTCCAATTCCAGCTTCACACTTCGCTCCTTTGTCACCATCGTCAATGTCTCGTTTGCAAACCTTTTTCTGTTTCTGATAATTTTCTGCTCGAGGTTCCGAATTATAAATCGATGCATCCCAAACATAATAAAGCACCAGTTCCCATCTCGTCAAAATTAGATTCACACATCATTCATTCTGTGCAACTGGCCTGAACGTTGATTTAATCTCTCTCTCTCTCTCTCTCTCTCTCTCTCTCCTCTCTCTCTCTCTCTCTCTCTTCTGACTCTTTCTGTCTCTGTCTGTCTGTCTCTCTCTCTTACATTAGTTGCAGGGAGAGAAAATGAGTCTATGTGGCGATCAGTCTTTCGCCTCCTTTCCAGGCGTGGAAAACATTGGGATTTTCTTTTTTACACCATAAAAAATATTAATGCTCTGCACAATGGTATTCTCACTGCGCTTGACCTATTCATTTATCTTCCAGTTTTACTGTTTAGCAGTGACCTTGACCACATTTGAAACATATAAACAGTTTTATTTGCGACTTATTTCAGAATAGCTTTCATCGGATTTTTTTTTCTTCACGGATGGTTCCAAAACAGGCAGGAGTTGCCGCGGCGGCTGTCTCCACAAAATATCCCAGGAAAACTTTGACTTGTCGCCTTCCGGACGACAGCTCATTATACACAGCAGAACTACGAGCAATTCCTCTGGCTCTAAAACGTATTTTATTGTTCTAAAAGAAAATCAATTTTAATATTGTCTGATTCACTTTCATCACTAAAAACTATATTTAACCTAAAGTATGAACACCTTGTCTTGGTCCAAATTCTAGAACTATATATGGATTTGACCAAAGATTGGAAGGAGATTGTCTTTGTCTGGGTCCCTGGCCATGTGGGCATTAAGGGTAATTCAGCTGTATACGCTGCAGCTAAAGATGCCCTTGTTGGCGACACCTCGTTTGAGCTTTATCCCATTCTCAGACTTAAAATCACGTGCCAACAAATATATATTAGAATTGTGGTAGTCTGAGTGGGATGAGCTCCCGGGAAATACATGAAATATTCCCAATATTAAAACAATGTGTTGTTTGTCCTCGGACAAAAAAGAAGAAAAAAGAAGAAGAAACTGTGATAGCCCGACTGCACATTGGCCATTCTTTTATTACTCATTCCTTTTTATTGAACCGCCAATGTACATCGGTTGTGATGAACTTTTAACTGTTAAACATAAAATTATTTTACTTATTTGTTCAGATTTGATTGAAATAAGACAGAGCCACTTTACAGCTCAATCACTGCATGAGTTGTTTCAGGATATTTCGCCGGAGAAGATTTTTAACGTTTTGAAAGAGATCAATCTTTTTTGGGAAATTTAAACTTGAGATCATTTTTGTTTATGTTTGTGTCTTACTTCCCTTTTTAAGTATGATTTTAAAATTGTACATATCCCAGTTTTAACACATATACACTTTTAAAAAGTAATATATGATGATAAAATGTGCATCGCCCTGATATAACCGCACTGGTTGACTGGGCGTAAAACACGAACTTACTTACTTACTGACCACATTTGAAGAACACTGTGGCATCAAACGGAAGTCTCTGCACGACTTCATCCTTTGTTGAGCGTTTCTATCTTTCGTTATGTGTTACATCATTTATATGTTGTACTGCTGAAACCTGTGATAGTGGCGCGCGCGCGCGCGCCACACACACACACACACACACACACACACACACACACACACACACACACACACACACACACACACACACACACACACACACACACACACACACACACACACATATGAGGTGTCTTTTGGGGATTTGGGGGTTACAATAAATATGCTTCTCTTTTAAACTTCAGCAAGTTTTTGTGCATTTTGTGTTTGGAGTTTGTTCACTCGTGCTGAGAGTTTATCTGTTTATTTTATCAGTGTTAGAGAACATCAAACGACCCAGATTGGTTTTCCTATTGAGACTGTTCAAAGAACACAGTTGTACTTTGCCATTACCTCTGTAAATGTCAGTCCTCTGAGAAATTGTACGTTTTCTAAGTAGTAATTTAGTTAGTAATTGGATTTTAACCTCCTGCCGACAGCACAGGCGTATCAGGACAATTGGAACGTAGTATGGGTGTCGTCCAAAATAGTCTTTGTGAACAGTGTCATTTGATAGGGTTTGCGCCTGAATATCTATTCCCAGGCACTTTGGTTCTGAATCGAAAAATAGGTCCTCTCCGCAAGTTACCTAGATATAGCCATACCAAAACAACTCCGAAGGTGGCTGCACCAGTATTGCTGGTCGATTCAGACAATGAAGTGGGTGTTGCAACAGCCACGTTGTGGTGCTTGGTTTGTCCCTGAAGGCTTCTTCGGGGAACCGAAAGTGCGGATCTCGAACAGCTTTCGCGAATGCTGTTTGGAGTGGGTGGACAGTGCGCACTACTCGCGGGCGAAGTAGACTAGTTCGCAACGTTGTCTGGAATTCACTTGCACGTGCTCGAAGTGTTCGCGAACCTGCACGAACAGGACATTAAATCATGGTTATGAAAGGCACTCAGATGTTGATGTGGGCGCGCGGCTTTCTGAATTGCAGGGGAGCACTGCATATATAACATGTAATTTTGCCCCGTATAATACCCCGTATTGCAGATGCAGGGGTTGGGGGGAGGGCGGAGGAGGTAGGGGGGGGGGGGGGGGGGGTGGAGGCAGACATTGCAGTCGCAAAATCTCATCTGGCTGTATTTGAACCTGGGAGTTAGCGGAAAAAGGGAGACAAACAAACTACTAGCGAAACGTTGAGGGTGACTGACTGACCACGAATGACGCGTTCAGTGATGGGCCGCACGACAGTGGTCACTGCCTCCCTGCACAGGTCTTTCCAGCACCTCGGCAGGCCGTGGTTTATTCATTCTTCACGTTTAGCGCCAAGGCGAAACGCATGACCTCGTTATTATGGAAATTTAATTGTCTGACTGACTGCCGACAGGCGAAACACAGGACCTTATACGGAACTTTATGTGTTTGACTGATTGCCGACAGGCGAAATACAGGTCCTCATACGGAAATTTGAGTGTCTGACAGAATGCCGACAGGCGAAACGCAGGACCTCATACGGAAATTTTAGTGTCCGACTGAATGCCGACAGGCGAAACGCAGGACCTCATACGGAAATTTTAGTGTCCGACTAAATGCCGACAGGCGAAACGCAGGACCTCATACGGAAATTTTAGTGTCCGACTGAATGCCGACAGGCGAAACGCAGGACCTCATACGGAAATTTTAGTGTCCGACTAAATGCCGACAGGCGAAACACAGGACCTCATACGGAAACGTATGTATCTGACAGACTGCCGACAGGCGAAACGCAGGACCTCATACGGAAATGTATGTGTCTGACTGACTGCCGACGTCCGGTTTCTGCCGACGTCCAGTTTCAGCGCGCTTTCTGGTGGAAGAGACGTGGGAAAAGAGCAAACTGACTGAACCGGGCAAGCAGACATTAGAAACGCAGACTCCATGGCAGATGGCGAAGCATGCGCCGCATTACTCTAACCTCTACCTTCTAGGGAGAATCTGAATTTGGTTGCTTTACATCACGTTCTCTGCAGAGGGAACCTCGCTTTCTGCACACGCAATGGCCCACCGCGGGGAGTTCCAGTGCAGGAACGAGCAAACAACCAGACAACACAGTGCATAGGAACGAGCAAACAACCTGACAACACAGTGCATAGGAACGAGCAAACAACCAGACAACAGACCACTCAGTGGGGCTGACTGCGTGATCGACTGACAGCTTCGGCGGTGGCCGCAGCGCTGTACAGCGCTCGGCTCTTCCTTGGGGCCAGTGGTTTCCCCCCATCGTGGCCTGCTGTGACAACTGCAGCTCGTTGATGACGGCGTGAACAACAGCAACAACAACAGCCAGGGGCAGAGTTTCCGTTCTGGGAAGAGAGGAAAAGGGAGTTAAGTTGCCGGAGCCGCCGCCAGGTCTGACAGAGCCAGAGGGAGGGTCAAACGCGGAGTGATTTGCCTGTCAAGCAGGGAGGTCCGCGAAGACAGGGGAGGGGGCCGATAATGGGCCCGTAATTGCTTGGCTAACTGGCTGGGTGCCATCCTGACGTTGGGCTGGAGGACGGCGACCGCGTCGTCGGTCGTTTCCTGCTGTGTCCGGACGACGTATCGTCGCGTCTCCGTGCGCTTACACACGCTGGCGCCCGGACGCAGACCCGCGCATTCATGCTTTCTAACACACACACACACACACACACACACACACACACACACACACACACACACACACACACACACACACACACACAGAGTCTATGCACAGACTGATATCCACACACACCCAAACACACGCGCGCGCACATACGCTCACACCCAAGCACACGCGCGCGCACTCTACGCATACGTGCTGGCACACATGTACATGGGTGCATTGGTACTCGCACACCCACACGCACACAGCACCCTTCGCAGAAATACGCACAAACGTGCACACTCGCACACACTCTCACATGCACACTCGCTCACTTTCCATCTCCCTCATCTCTCGCACGCGTGCGGGCGCGTACATACAGGCACACAGAGACACACACAGAGGCACACACGCTGACACACGGACGTACACACGGACGCACCCCCCCCCCCCCCCACACACACGTCTCTCTGTCTCTCTCTCCTCACACACACACACACACACGTTTAACACACACACACACACACACACACACACACACACACACACACACACACACACACACACGTTTCACACACACACACACATACACGCGCGCGCGCGTGCGGTGACGTCTCGCTTACTTGTGCTGTCGGCCCCAGTCAGTCGCGTCGTCGTCCTGTTGCTTCCAGTCCACTTGCTTCCCCGGTGCTGTAATTACTGGGCATTGGCACCACAGCAACCAGATTCCTATGTTGATTATAGAGGGGGGGAGGGAGGGCAGGAGTGAGTGAGTGAGTGAGAGAGAGAGAGAGAGAGAGAGAGAGAGAGAGAGAGAGAGAGAGAGAGAGAGAGAGAGAGAGAGAGAAAAGAAGATTTTATTACACAAGGATTTAAGCACAAGTCGGCTTTTTTTAATTTTATTTCTTTCATAAGTCTGTCCCTGATGACAAACACGGCAACACTCAATACTTCAAGAGAGAGAGAGAGAGTGAGAGAGAGAGGGGGATATGTGTGATAGTTGTCTCCCAGTCATCCTCAGAGTTGTCAGGGCGAGACACAATTCACCAAGTTACAGAGAAGTAGAGAGAGAGAGAGAGGGAGAAAGAAGAAGAAGCAGAAAAGGCGTAGTCTTTGTTCATGTCACACGTTGTTTAGTGATGAGGAGGGCTGGGTGAAAATGAAGTGAAATGACCCGGGAAGGCAGAGTTCATTGGAACCAACGGAGCAGTATTGGTTGAAAAAGGAGGGGATGTGAGGGGGCGGGGCCAGGATCGTACCGAAACAGAGATCGTACTGTTTCAGGTGTCACTTTGTCACGCGAAAAACGTTCATCGGGAATCGGAAATTACATGCGCTTTTCCCTTCCTGTTTTCGAATGGTTCTTGCGCGATATCGATGCGCACTCTCTGTTACCCGGGTAAGTTCTACGGATGCAGAAATCAAACCTGCCTGTACTGGCAATGTATAGCTATCAAATGTTCCTTGCATTTAAAGGGGAACCGAACAGGCGACGGAACTTGGCCTAATAGCGTAGAAAATGTGCAAATGCAGGCTTCATTGAGTAATTCTAACAATGTTTGTTGTTATATGAACACCAGTGGAAAGCCTCAGCTCGAGAGTGCTTCACAGTGAATGAATGAGAATTTATATATGGCGCAACTATAGCGCTATTTGCTGCTTCCGAGCAGACCGACTGTGGTCTAGTCTTATGCAACTGAATAAGTGACTTACACATCGCGTATTTTTATTTATTTTATTTTTTACATTTGATTTAATATCCGTCGAGGTGGTGTACTCGGCGCTTTTTGGTTGTGATATGGCTGGTACCACGTGAAACTGCTGCCGTCTTGGCAAATACTCTGTATTTATACAAAGAAGGACTTTTTCACGAGTTGAATTTTGAGCTCCTCGGCGCGCAACCATGTTGGTCGCATGCTGACCAATGAAGAGCAGAACGAAGGTGGCTCGTTTGAGAATATTCCCATACTGACGTGCCGGTCTTGTTTATGACATCACTGACAGACTAAAAAGCAAAAAAAATGGCAGCACTCACGGTTGTGTTTTTGCTACTTTCAAACGTCGATTTTTAAGAAGCAAGACGAGCAATCGAATAAATAATTGCTGTGCATTAATTTTTTTAATTTAAAAAAAATATAATTCTGTTGCTGTGGACAGGGCCCATGACGCTTCTTTAAGCCCGGACCAGAGCAATTCTGCTTGGCTAATTTCTGTCTGTCCCGGTTTATTTAACGTCACGTAGTTCTCTCTCTCTCTCTCTCTTTTAGTATCCGTTTCCTTTTCTTTGTTGTTGTTATTGTTATTATTGTCGTTTTCTTAAGCTTAATTGTATCCCTCCCCTTCCCATGCTCTCTCTGTAAATTACCCAAAATGTTTTTGTTTTTGTTGTTTTGTTGTTGTTGACTTTTTCCCTCCATTTATTTTTCACTGTTATCTTCTTCATTTCCGTTGCAGTCGCTGTCTCGTTTTATATGTATTATTATTATTATTGATGCTTTATTTGTCTATATCCTTCTATCATAATATTTCACTATGAATGTCTTGGTTATTAGTAGTACTGTAGCAACGGCAGATATGTGAGTGAGCCTTTGTGTTGATATCTACACCGTTGAGAAATAAAGTTTAATCAATCAATCGGTCAATCAGTCTCTATGTCTTTATCTGTCTGTCTGTCTGTCTGTCTGTCTCACTGTGTGTCTGTCTCTGTCTGTCTGTCTGTCTGTCTGTCTGTCTCGCTCTCTCTCGCTCTCTGTCCACCCCACCCCCCGCCTAATCATCAAGAAAGATAAAGTGGCGTGTGCCATGACTGGGAATTACATCAGACTTTCGCGTATAGTTTATGAACGTTGTTTCCACCCGATACATTGACTCTCGCGGTTGACTGGACGTGAAAACGACAAGCTATTGATTAACGTGTTAGTATCTTTTGGTCTTCAGCCACAACGACATGGCCGAAGCAAAAATGTATGCTGTGTCAAGAGTTCCCAGTGAGGATTACTTTCAGCTGCAGGACTCTTCATGGTGTGACAAACTCTATTATTGAAATCCCCGCAGTCGGAGTGCAGCTGCCGTAGTGGCGGGTAACATTGCAGTTGTATGATACATGTATGGCAATATGCACAGGCGCAGGGAAACAGTTGCACACGCTACCTTCTCACCCAACATTGGGTAAACCTCAAGGTTTTAGCTGAGGAACGCTATCAAACAAACAACTAAACACTTGCCTCCTCAAAAATTAATGTTTTGCCGGTTGATGAGAAAAGAAAAACTGAAAATACGGATTTTGTTTTGAAATTCCTCAGTGACTTGACACTGCGTGCCATGCTGAATTATGAAACGAGTTGAGTGAACAACAGCTGGTGAGGCTGACAAAATAGAACAGACCTAGTCTATTATTGGTCGTATTGGTGAGTACATTTCCAATAGATCTGTTCTATTATGAAACGAGTTGTTTTCTCGGTGCACCCGATGAACCGACCCTGGCACTACTCATTGTGCTCGAGGCAAACACCATTGCCAAAGAAAGCCGCGATAGGCGACAGGCAGTGTTTTGTACACCTGATCACGCTAATACTATTGTCATGAAACTGCTTTTAAAATCGGTGGGGCATTTTAAATCAAACCCCGTAATTTGATCAAGTTGACGGTTGACTTCCTCCACCTGCTGGACGAACGTCTTGTCTGTCTGTCACACACACGCACGCATGCACGCACACGCATGCACGCACGCATGCACGCACGCACGCACGCACGCACGCACGCACGCACCACCACGCACGCACGCACGCACACACACACACACACACACACACACACACACACACACACACACACACACACACACACACTCTCTCTCTCTCTCTCTCTCTCACACACACACACACACACACACACACACACACACAACACACACACTCACGCACATACACACACCCTGTCTCTCCATCTCTCTCATATCCTCCCCCCCACCCCCCCACCCCCCACCCCGCGACGACCTCTCTCTATGGACCAGTGATGAACCACGCTTAATGCACGCTTTGCCGTGCTCCCCTCCCCTTTCTGTCACATACACACACGCACAGGCCTGCTCTCGCATGTTTGCGCTTGCACACACATGCTGATGCCCGCAGTGGTATGTTTGATGCCTTGTGCTGGGGGAAAAGACGAGAGGCAAACAACAACAATCCATGTTATCTGCATTTTACACACATACAATGTTATTTTCCAGAATATTCTAGACACTGAAACACGTGACAAGAGTGGCAACCATGTTGTGGCCGTGATCAGTATTTCAATTACAGCACAACATTGATCTTTTCTGAAGGGCGGATATGGCAAGTAACAAGCCATTAGAAACAGCAGTCCGGTGTTTGCGAAAGCGTCTTGGCACAAACATGTCTTCCCTTGGACTTCGAAAGCCTCTTTATCTTCACATGTCTCACCCTTCCTCGCCTAATTTTTGGAACTTTTTCACTGATAGTTTCATGGAGCTGCGCCCAAATTTATCTTCATCCAATTTTTGCGACATGAATCTGTGAAAGAGTAGATTTGGAAGCGTGCTAATGGATTTGTGTGGGAAAGTCGATTTTTGCAGTTGTCGCTTTGAATTACATGCCCGGGCATGTATTTAACAGATTTTGATATTATTGTGAACGCGTTATTGGTTGAATGTCTTTTGCAGAGGTAAAGGGAACTCGAAGTGGCCAGCATGCAGAGGTAAAGGGAACTCGAAGCGAACACGCAAGCTGTCTTAAAAACGTAGAAAATGTGCAGATATTTTCATCTGCATACTTCATTTGGGCAGAGGAAGTTTTTGTTTTGTTTCGCTTTGGTTTTGGTTTTGAATTAAGAGTTCTCAGTGCGCAGCCATGTTTGTTCGCTCTTTACCAAGGAATAATAATCAGAAAAAGGTTGGTTCCTGACGTCACAGGCACCGAGACCATGCGCCTGTCCGATTCCCTTTTAACTACAGACTGCTCCGGATTGTTCGTTCGTTAGACTCGTTTAGACGTCTTCCCCTCCTCTTCCTCTTTAGCGCTGAGTAGGCTCCGGAGAGGTGGTGTGCGGGGCCGAGATCCAAGGGGGAGGGGGAGGGGGTTATACCTAGCGCCACACAACCACCACCGGAATGGCCCGTGCGGTGAGAGCCATCTCAATGTATCAGGCATTGCTGAGGAACAGAGTCGCAATCAAGCATTGTCCCTGAACCAGTTTTCGAAGACGAAGGAGAGACGAAGTGGAATCAAAAAGACGTTGGTCTGCTTACCATGCAGCTACACTCCGAGCATCGCTTTCCTTGCACCTTCCTCCAAACTCTGCCAGAATTGGTTACGCCACTGAAGCGGCACCCGAATCGTTATCTCCGCGCAGCTGTCCACCGACGCTGTCCAAGCACGCACGTAAACATGAAGCGCGTCCGCCACGGGAAAAAATGAGTTCTGTCTCGATTCAGACGATTTTGGTTTTAATTCTGCTGGCGTAAACAACGTAGGTGGTTCTATAAACCAACCGCCTGATATAATTTGAGTTGTCTGTTACAAAGGTAGTGCCGTTTGAGCATCAAGGAAAAACTGCCCGTTAGCTGACAGTTTTCGGGGGCCTGTGGCGCAACCAATTATGTTAATGGTTGGAAGGATGTCGTAAACCAGTGCGTGCAGTTTGCTTACCAGCCTGACGCCTCACCGCTGGGCTAGCACTCCGGGTCGGTTGCTGTTGTTGAAGTGTCGTTTTACGTCAACAGAAACAGTAGGCTTATTAGGGACGGGAGCCCAGGACGGCCACCTCGATTTTCACACAGCTCCTGAGCTCTGATCTCCGGATCGGTGGTGATGTCTGAGTTTTAACCCCGCAGCCAAAGAACATAATGCACGCGTTTTGCGAAACGGCGTTGATAGTACCTCAGCTGCTGTTCATGTCAGTAACTGTGCAAGATACTAGGTTAAGTAGACCGCTTTCCACTAACAGTCATGTGCGACCTTGACTCGAGTTCAAGGGCACAGTATCCACCACTGAAAGGCGTGGCGTTTGACCTCGACGGCATCTTGCCTGGTACTGTTTTCAGAACTTTCTTACTGTGTCTGGTTCTGGATATATTCAGACCTGGGTGAACTGCAGAATTGCAAAGCTGTTGGTGGGCAACACTGAGCTGACTCAATTCAAAAACTCTAGATGACGACATTCTGGAACAGAATCAAACCGCCGCAAATCTCGATTGCGTGAATTCCTGTCAAGTTGGGGCATGAGGGCGAAGATTTATATGGAGGTGGTGAAAGACCAATGAGAAGAGAACCACAAAGCGTTTAATCTGATTGTGTGCGCCATTGATCCCCCCCCCCCCCACACCCCACACACATACCCCCCCCCCCCCCCCCCCTTGTTTGATGCGTCCCTTTGTCCCTAAGATACATCGCGTGGGGCGGCTTTTCTTACTGCTGCTGCCGCTGTCGCCGTTGCTATGCAACACGTCTTCAATGTCCAGTGTGTATTCTTAATTTTTGTTTATGAGCATCTTGTTGCTAAGCACGTCTTGGTTTC
>JABMCL010000748.1:230000-243636 GCA_018857735.1 Alviniconcha marisindica
CGGAAGAGACGAGTCCAAAAGTTGCGTCACTGGGAAATTTCAAGGAGACAATCCGTTGTGTTTTTCCGTTTTAAATGTGCGTCGTCAGACGGTTTGCCTCCCGTTTTCTCGTTCTTGTGTAACGCCAAATCCCCACTTAGCCAAGAATCTGTGCGTGATTTTTAACTCGAGACGGTGAACTGAGGCAAAAAACAAACGCAACACGAGCATCAGCGGATTTGCATTCAACGTATTAGCCACACTAGTGAATAATTCAAAGCATCCAGTAGGTAATTGTCACACAGATGATTCAAAGGATCTTTTCAGCAGAGGACAGTGGCCACAGCCGTCAGAAGACAACCGCTTGGCCGGCGTGAATGACGAAGCATTAATTAGGTCTTCCTTCTGGGAATATCACTTGCTGGTATACGTGTATGTTTGTGTGTGAATGCGCGCGCGCGATTCTGTACGACGAATGTATGCGCGAGAACATGTATTGACGTGTGCGAGATACAGGTCAGGTGATAACTACGTGCATGGATGCGTATACAACGTCATGAGTATGTTTGGTTATTCGAGTGGAAATAAGTGTACATTCAAATGTGTGATTTAAGAATTGTTTTTGTTTTTGTTTATGTTTGTTGTAGTTTTGATGTAATTTAATGACACACGTCGTTATCTTGATAGTGTCAATGTCACTGTCAGTGTCCACTTGTATAGCGCATGTTAACTCCATGTAGACATGCAGCCACATGCGCTTGGCGAAGATGATGGAGAAAGGGAGGGAGGGGGAGAGGACTGTGAGGAGAGGGATGCATGAGGACTATGGGAAAGGCGGATATCAGGTGAGGGGGGAGGAGGAGGCCGGTGGGTGACAGAGGAGGTGAAAGACGGAATGTCTTCTGCACAGTAGAGTATGTCTTACGATAATAATAATAATATAGTATGGCGCCCCATCTCGTAATAGTCCAGAGCACTTAAAAGACATAAAGATACACTCATTTCATCACACACACACACACACACACACACACACACACACACACACACACACACACACACACACACACACACACACACTACAAGTACATGCATTACTGGTGATGGATTGGTAAAACGACATTGGTAAAACGACAGATCAGTATGTAGAGGAGAAGAGATGGGTTTTCAGTTTTGACTTAAAAGAAGAGAGTGAAGACAAAATGCTTGACAGAGAGCTAAGATAAGCTACTCAAGTTTGAAAAGACTGAATAATAAGGAAGAAGAAGAATTGATCTTTTTTTCCTTGGCCCACAGTTCAAACGAGAATCGGTCTGGGTCACAGATCTCAGTCACCGTTACCAGATAGTCTTCATCCACGTAGTTCAGTAAGGCTGCGCCAGTTCTGTTTCCCCGTCTTTGTAGTGAAGTGGGTCATCCGTACTGTGTACGTCGTCATCAGAACCCCGCATCTTGGCCCCTGTAGCTGTATTTCCGTGCCGGGGTTTGTTGTCTTTGCTCTTTGAAGAGGGGGACTCAGGAAGTGTTCTTCGAGTATCCTCCTTCCGCCCCCCCCCCCCCCACCCCCCCACCCCCAACCCCCCGCAATCCGCCCTCCAGTCCTTTTTGGCTTTTTGGCCTTTATACCGGCTGCTACGGGCAGTTGGACAGTTCGAAACATTCCCCAACACAATTCCGGAAGGTCTTTCTCGGCGGGAGAAAAAACAAGGAAAAATAAAATAAATAAATAAATCCATCCACTTTGCCCGCTGAGAGCAGAGAAAGAGACGATTTTGCGAAGGATCTGCACGATGGAGCCTCTCTTTGAGGAGGACTAGTTGGGGGGGGGGGGGGGGGGGTGCTCTTTCTCTGGTTCGCCACTTGTGTCGTTTTGGGCACGTCGGCCTGGTGCGTTGTGTGTGTGTGTGTGTGTGTGTGTGTGTGTGTGTGTGTGTGTGTGTGTGTGTGTGTGCGCGCGCGCGCACGCGGGCGTGCACTAATTCTAAAAGAGAACGCTCATCATGGATCAGTAAGAAAGAAAGAAAAAAGAACAGGAAGATGGAAAAAGGCAGCAACATTGCGATTCCATACTAGTTGTGTGTCGACTGTCGCAAGTTTAAATCTGAAGCAAGTAGCGTAAGCGAGTATTTGTATCTGTTTTAGTGTGTGTGTGTGTGTGTGGGAGGGGGTGGTGGTGGCTGTGTGTGTGTGTGTGTGTGTGTGTGTGTGTGTGTGTGTGTGTGTGTGTGTGTGTGTGTGTGTGTGTAAGAGAGAGAGGGATCGGAAAAGAAACACGAGCACAAGACGTCAGCATGGCAGGTTCTAGTTTGGAAATCGTTGATGTGAAGTAGGTTTGAGGGAAGGAGAAGTGGTTGAAAACACCACCTTAAAAAGTAATATGGTGTTATGTGCTTGGTTCGTTTATGGTTGTGAAAAAGTAGTTTTGATGACAGGGGAAGGATGCGTGCCGATGGCTTCGTTTTAGTGGAAAAATAGTGAAATAAAAACGGTTTACTGGGAGGAGGAAGTGTGGCAGCTACACCACCGCAAAACAGCAAATGGTGTGTCATCTGTGGCTGGCAATAGACAGACAGTTGTGATTGGGAAGTCAGTGAAGGAAAGTAGTTAGGTTGGGGGAGAGGTGGGGAGGCTGCGGGGTGGTGGTGGGAGTGGAGTTGGCGCCAGAAGATGACTGAGGCTCCCGAGGAAGGGAGAAGAAATTAGGCTGAGATGGACCGATGGGAAATCCATACATAAAGAGCTGTCCTCCTGATAGCGCCCCAGAGGCACCCTGGCGCTAAGCTGTTTGAATGGACACTTCTCGCTTCCTGACCGATGGCTGTGTGAATATAGATCGCCAGCCCTTCTTTCCAAGCGTTGGTGGGATTACCTGCCTTTGGTCTACGTAGATCCGACCATGGTGAAGCTTATGGAATGGTCTTCACTAAACTCGGCGACAAGCTCCTCACCATTGTCGTAGTTATTGTGGTGGTAAACCATCCCCAGAAGTTTTGATTTGGTGACGCACCGTTTGCTGCAGACGTTTATTGCGTCTTCTTCTTGTGTGTGTGTGTGTGTGTGTGGTGTGTGTGTGTGTTGTGTGTGTGTGTGTGTGTGTGTGTGTGTGTGTGTGTTTGTGTGTGTGTCTGTGTGTGTGTCTGTGTGTGTATGAGTGAGTGGTGTAGCCCTGAGATGACGCTGTGCAGTTGACGGGAAGGGACGTTGAAATCCAAGGAATAATTAGCGTATGTGTTATCCTCTGGTTGGCCGTCTTAATGATTTTTTTCCTTCTGGTGTAGCCTAGCATTGCTGTCTCTCGTCATCGAAGAACACGCGCCTTTACTTATCGTGTGAAGAAAACTTTCACTGTCGGCCCAAAGTCAGATGAAGCATTTTTGTTCGGCGGCTATATCCACCAAGTATGTTCGAAACCGTATACTTCTCGTCTCCCTATTGTGTTCTATATATACACTGGGGAACTTCGACTTCGAGTTGTCCTTTTAGCTCGCAGACATGTTTACCGTTCTCAGAGCAAGTTTTCTCTTGATTCTGTCTGATTCGCTTTCATCTCTTCAAGCTATTTGAAATATGACCTCCCTATTCTAGCAAAGATTCTTGAACTACATTTGGAATTAACCAGAAATTTGAAGGAGATCGTTTTTGTCTGGGTTTCCGGCCGCGTGGGCATTAGAGGAAAGTCAGCCGCAGACTCTGGTGAACTAATCCCTGTTCAGATGTAAAACCACGTCTGATGTAAAACCACGTCTTTTCGTGCTCTGGCAGCTGGAGTGGGACGAGTGCCCCCACAACAAGCTGCATAAAATCTAAGTTCCGAAACTGAAAGAGTGTGATTCCCTGTCCCTACACTAACAGAAGAGAAGAGACCGCTATTTTTTGACTACGCATTGGTCACTCGTATGTGACTCTCTCTTTCGTATTGAAGGGAGAGGGGCCACCTGTATGTATTCCATGTGATGAGTTGCTCACTATAGAATATGTTTTGCTTTTTTATTATGATTTGATTGAAATGAAAGAGCGGCATTTTACAACCCGGTCGTTGAGGATGTTCAAAAGTGTATTTTTGCGTAACATCTTTGATTGTCTGGATAACATTTTTGATTATCTGAAAGACACGGTCGTGGTTGACTGGGCGTTAAAAACCTACCATGCGTCTGTCTGAGTTCTGAAGGTTTGTTAGGAACCCACCAGTGTTTCGCTCTGTTTCTGTGCTTTAGCCTGTGGGCCAAACATGGCGGCCACTCCTCTGGCTTTTCGTGCGGAATGTTACTTGTAACGCTCTGATTGTCTGAACCTGATGTAGTGATTGACCGCCTGGCACCCTAGCTCTATAGTGGAATGGGGGCGGGGGAGGGGAAGGGGTGGGGGGAGGAGGATGTACTGGGCCAGTGTACAACTGTCAGAGGGTCATCGGTCGTTAAAGGGTCTGGAAGGCCAGAAAGCGAGACAGTGCCAGTGTCGTGTGTCGGTCACTCTGATGCGTTCAAGCAGATTCCCTCGCAAGATTAATGGGTGACCTGAGTGGAGACTGCCTCGCTTGGTAGTCAGTTCAGTGTTGCTTTACGTCCACAGGACCGTTGGGACTGTTAGGGACGGGGAGCCCAGGACAGCCACCTCGACTTTCACACAGCTCCTCAGCTCTAATGATTCATAGTTAAGTGTTGCTTTACGTCCTCAGAGACCATAGGGACTGTTGGGACGGGGAGCCCAGGACGGCCACCTCGACTTTCACACAGCTCTTGAGCTCTGGATAAGGCCAGCTGCAAAGTATCTCCCCTATACTAGCAAGGTGGCGCTGGGCACATTTGGGCAGTGCAGTACTCAAGCTGGCAACATGACGACCGTTGCCGTTCCGTTCCTGCGTTCGACTCTTCCAGCCCCTTCTCTTCACTGCGAAGAGGAGGAGAGCTCTGCTCAGAGAGTTCGCTCAGTTCTAAAATGAGATGCATCGGATGTAATCAACAAAGAAAGAAACACACACACACACACACACACACAACACACACACACACACACACACACACACACACACACACACACACACACACACACACACACCATGAAGAAACAAAAACAAACAAACAAACAACAACAGCGACAACAAAACAAATCAACAACAACAAAAAGGGGGGGAGGGGGCGCTCAGTGGTTGCGACGAACTGTGGATGTTGGCGGAGGGCACTCCTTGTTAGCAGAGGCGCTGAAATGACAACGCAATTAAAAATAAATAAATATATATATACCACCTTGTGGGCGGGCCCGCCGTTGCCGAGCCCTGAGCACCACAGCTTGAGTGCCGGGCACGTTCAACACCACTCCCCAGGGCTCCCAGCGTCATCCGCGGACTTTGAGAGTGCCATGCAGCAGGAATCTTTCGTCGATCGATGGCCACGGAAGAGACTACAGGGACGATGTAGTATTCATGAGACTTGGCAAAGAACCGCACTTGGGCCAGGAGGGGGCCATCGCCCTTTTTGTCCGTAAGCATCGTCACCCTGTTGTTTGTAGGGGGCGGTCGTTCTATTGTGGGTAAGTCGCGGTTGCCCTGTGGGCCATTCTGAGGTACCGTCACGAGGGAGGTCAGGTCGGGTCACGAAGTTCAAAGCGAAGCTGGGTTTTGTATTGACGTGGGGTCGTTCTTGGTGAGCTAGGTCACGGTGGGTCACGAGATCGACTCCGTCTCCTGCTCCCTTTAAACTGTGTGTTTTTCGTCTCGCCGGATCTTGATTGGCCCACTCCTTTTCCCTCTCGCCCAACATAGGAATTGTGCGAAAGGGTATTATTGTTGTTATGGTTCGAATTGGGGAAACGAAGCGGTACCCAGCAGTTCTGACACGCGTATGATATACGTTTTTTTCATCGGCGTCGGTGATTGCTTGGCCATTGTGTCGTCTGCAGAGACCTAGAGTCCAATCTCACTTTCGATCTCGTGATCCACCGTGACCTAGCTTTTTTACATGAACGGTCCGTTGCTGGTAAAGGGCGGCCGTCCTGTGGTTGGTGTTCAACATGCAGCCATACACGTATGTTGCAGACCCCTTATGACAATCAGGGCGAGGGGTGGGGTGGGGGGTGGGGCATTTTGAACTGAAGAGAGTGAATTAGGAAAATGTACTCACCGATAAAAAGGACAGATTAAGAACGGGGACGCGTGATTGTTTTTTTGACAAATATGTCTTCGTCATGTAGTACCCGACGAAAACGTAGAACAATGATTGAAGCATTGAAATGGTTCTCATCGCTGCCCATCTGAATGCAGACTCCTTCTGATGGTGACAATGTAGCGTTATTGGTATAGTTCCCCCTCCCCCTGCCTCCTGGGATCTCGGTCCCAGACAGTACCTCTCCAAAAACAACTCGGCGTTAAGCAAGTCTAACGAACCAAACGTGGAACCCCCTCAGCCGTAGACAGACCTAGCTGTACTATGCAGACCTTTGACATCAGCGACGCGATGGGATCCAATCCAAGCAAACACAGTGGAAGCTTTTCTCTTTCCACTGATTTTGGTCCCGGGGTCTCCCGCGTTGACGCTAAGTCTACTCTAACCCTCTTTCCTGCCCAGCACGGCTCGCCGCCGTTCTTTTCATCTGGCCCCTGTCTTCTGGCCAGAGATTTATAGAGCCGCTGACTCCAATCTTTGTTTTTCCGGAAAGCCTGTTTTGGAGTGTGATAGAGCAGAGCCGCACGCTTCCTGCCAGACAAGCAGGGTAATTTTGGTGGTGGTTGGGGACCCAAGCAAAGCTCAAGACGGAAAGGCGACCCGGCTCTGTGTGTGTGTGTGTGTGTGTGTGTGTGTGTGTGTGTGTGTGTGTGTGTGTGTGTGTGTGCGTCCGTCGGCGCACATTGACGTGTTTCATGTCGTTTTGTACCTCAGACCTAAGAATGGACTGGGAGACTGAAAAATACTCAAATTCTAACTCCATTCAAGGACGGGTGACAGTTAGAGGGACGAAGCTGGCAGTTTATAAAACCATATCAAACTTTTTTCTTTGTCTCCCCTTGCGTGTGAGTGAGTGTGCGTGTGTGTGTGTGTGTGTGTGTGTGTGTGTGTGTGTGTGTGTGTGTGTGTGTGTGTGTGTGTGTGTGTGTGCGTGTGCACGCGTGCGTACGTAGGATTGTCAATGTGTGTGTGTGTGTGTGTGTGTGTGTGTGTGTGTGTGTACCGATGTATTTTGTTGATTAAAGCTGTTGTACGCACATAACACTCATAGTCAATAGTTTTCCTCGATAGGCCAGTCGCATCATAAATACACTTTCTTCTTCTTCTTCTTCTGGCGTCGTTAGCAAAGAATGAGTACTTGTTGACTGCATACCTCTTTTTACACAGGTCATGGATGGGGGGCACACACACACACACACACACACACACACCACACACACACACACACACACACACACACACACACACACACACACACACACAGAGGAAATTGCTCATCCGGACATAATTATGCTCATTGCAAGGTGTGGCACTGGCGCATTTGCTCACCTATATGACTTACTACCCCGCCACCCCCTTGATGAGTTTCAAATGACAGGGACAGTTTGCAGCTTGTGTGTGTGTGTGTAGAGCACAAGCCATATCGGTGAGCAAATGTCCAGATGCCACACTCAAAAGTGAGGAATTGTCCGTTGAACGTTTTCCCGGCAAGCTTTTGTCCGTTTCCCCGGGGGTAGCAGGAAGGGAGTGGGGGATCGAGTGCAATAAACGAACGAACAAACAAACAAAAAAACAAACAAAAAAACAAGCAAAACGAAAAACTCCATTAAACAGCTCTCACCGAACGAGTTTCATTCCCTTTCAGGTTTTGCCAAGAATCTGTGGTAACAGGGTAGATTTTGGTGACTGCATGTGCTGCAGGTCAGTCCTGGGCAGCAGGCTTTCTGTGCCAGCACACAGATGAACGTTAGGTACATGCATATAAGCAAATTCTTGAGCAAGTCGGAACGAAACGTCAGTCCAGGTAAACCACACCGATTTACGTCGAACGTAGGTGTTACACCTCTAACTGGTCGTCATGGTTGCTACAAGGATGCTTTCCCGTGCACTGCTATGTAAATCTCTTGACAATCGATTTCCTGGGCACCTCACAGTCAACATTTTATGTGTAATGTGTTATTACAGTGAATAAGATTTTGCTTGCGATGTTGTTTACGACCTTGGCGATTGATTAAGCGCTGAACATCCAGCGACGTGAAAGACTAACAAAACGGAACTTGCGAATTGCTGGATAACGACCAAGGACCAGAGTCCTGGCACACTCAAAGGAGAGAGAGAGAGAGAGAGAGAGAGAGAGAGAGAGAGAGAGAGAGAGAGAGAGAGAGAGAGAGAGAGAGAGAGAGAGAGAGAGAGAGAAGACGAAACGTAGTTATGACAACATGGCAATTGAATGCAGAACGCTTCACTCGAAATGGGGTTCGGAATGAATGCCAAGTAGAAACAGTGCACCAGTATCCAAGCCTTTGGTTCCATCCTCGTTTGTATACAGTGTGGATAACACATGCCGTACCGGAATAACCCCCCCCCCCCCCCCCCCCCCCCCCCCCCCAACTCCCCTTTATGATCTGACACTACATTTCCCCAATAATCTATCTTTAACACCAAGAAACACTCTATGTGCACACGACATATCTGCTCCACAAACGACGTGACTGTCCATAACAAAACTGCTTTTTTAATATAATAAGAAGCAGAACCGAAATACGCTTGCTGTCTATGCGTGTTGGCGGTCTCTCATATTGCTAACAACTGGTCTGTTTCTCACAAGTAGTCGTGGTTTGTAGAGGTTTTAGAGTAATCTAAACATGTTTCAGCCTCAGTGGCCCTGTTTAACTTACCGGTCTGTACTAGATGCCTCGGTTCCCGCAGTTGTATCAGTCGAATCATTTTTTGTGGTGCTGTTCATTCTCACCATGTCAGTTTTTTGTTTGTTTTTCCCCCAACTGGTCAGGTCACGAAGAGTTTTTCTGTACTTCGTGCCAGTGAGATAGTACACAAAAAAATTAACAGTAGAACTTGTGTATGAGCATAACTCAGAAAATCCGAGAAGCATGTACAAAGCATTGGTAAAATGGCCCCCAGCTCTCAGTCTTGGCTCGAACACTGGGACGATTCTAAGGCCGACAAAGGGAATGGAGAGCACAAAGAACTCGATGGAGAGAGCGATGAGCATTTTGGTGACGTCAGTCTCTTTGTTGGATAGACTGGAGGAAGTCTGGCTGCGCCACCGGACAACTTGAGTGAGTCTGACGGTCGTGATGATGGTAGCTATCAACACGATGACCGGACAACCGACCGTCAGAGAAAACCCATAAATCACTCCATCCAAAGCGCTGATCACCGCTTTGTTCCGGAAGTAGTAATCATTCACGTTGAGTTTCCACAAAACCCGCTGCGTGCGCATCTCGTGGTAGCAAGTGACCTGATATATAGCAGTAATGGCGAATCGCCCAAACCCAAGAACTAAAATCCCAACGACAATTACGAAGGCGATAGCTTTGGTAGAGATGCACGTCTTAGCTCTCAGGGGAAATAAGATGCAGATACATCGTTCAACAGAAATGGTGGTGTACAGGAGCATGGACCCGTATAGAAACCCGTACAGTCCGATGACATTGTTGTCTACCATATACCGGTGGACTGGTCCCATGCGTTCTCCGTCCGTGAACTGGGTGTAGATTCTTTCTACGTTAATCATAAAGATCTCTGTCAAGCAGATAAGGTCGACGAGGGCGAGAGAGAAGAGGCAGAAGTTGATTCTCTCCTTGAGGCCTTGCTTGAAGAACACGGCCATGTTGATACAGTTGGCGGGGAAGCCGATGAGGAAGAGGGCGGGGATGATGATGGCGGACTTGATTCTGTCAAAAAGATACTCCGTCTGAAAGCTGACCAGGTTATGGGGGTTGTCCCATGGGATGGTTGCGTTCAAGTCCAGGATGATACAGCCGTCTGCAGCGCCGGTCACTGATTGGTTGACATCGTCGACAGTCCATGGTGACGTCGCTGCCGTTTGTGTTAAACCGGTTTCCGGTAGCACGATTGGTGTTGATGCCATTGCAGCAGTAAAAGAAACTGGTCATTCAGTGTCAGTTGGTAGTCGTTCGATTCAGGGGACGTTTACAAGTGTAACAGTAATTCAGAATAACAACTGTTACTGTCACTGGATTCAGGGGACGGTTACAAGTGTGACAGTAATTAAAAGTAACAGTTCGTACTCGCATTGGATTGAAAGGACGGTGACGAGTGTAACAGTAATTCAGAAATGTTGGGCTTCACTTTGGTCAGTGTCTGTCCCCGCTGACATGGAACTGTTGCGAGAGTGATTCGCCAGGCTGCTTTTTGTTGACTTTCTGACTTCTTCAGTTGATTTTGGCAGCGTAGAATACCAGGTTTATAATACTTACTTCGTGCTTCGAACAGAACGAGAAGGCCTGGGACGAACATGTTTTTATAGAAGCAAATGACGAGTCGATTGTCTGCTTTGTCTAATGCCCCCTTCGCTCAGTTATTGTTGACGCAGAATGATGTAATCATTATTATTATAATATTTTGTTTGAAATTCTGTCTGAAAATTAAGGCTGGGGGGGGGGTGGGGGGGGGGTGGGGGGGGGGGGCACGAAGATTTGTTACAAGTGCTTCATCACCTGAATTCCCATCCACAACGAAGGTGAAGCCAGAAAGTAATATTACTAAAGACCTACTCAGAACAAACTCATCGGTGTGTTTTTCAGCGATCACTGAGGAGGGTGTGTCTCACATAAGTAAATTGGGACCGCCCTTCGCGCTCCCATCCCTGTTATTTATTCCCCTCTGTGTGTGTGTGTGTGTGTGTGTGTGTGTGTGTGTGTGTGTGTGTGTGTGTGTGTGTGTGTGTGTGTGTGTGTGCAGAATCTGTAAATATCCGCAATACCCTGGTGCGGTGGGTGTGCGCGGTGTGTGGTGTGGTGTGTTGGGGTAACGTGTGTGTGTGTGTGTGTGTGTGTGTGTGTGTGTGGTGTGTCGGGTGCGTGTGTGTGTGTGTGTGTGTGTGTGTGTGTGTGTGTGTGCGTGCGTGCGCGCTAGACAGTGATGGCGTACAGACACACACACACACACACGCACGCACGCACGCACGCACGCACGTTTATATTCATATCCCTATATCCGTGTACAAAGAAACTGATACAGGCAGAACAGATAAATGTGTTTTGTATTTGCGCGCTACTCTCTCTCTCTCTCTCTCTCTCTCTCTCCACACACACACACGCACGCACGCACGCACGCACGCACGCACAAATAAAAAATTAATACGATTTTCTTTGTTCGGTTTTCCGTGTTTGTAGCATTATTGATTAAGATAGTAATGATCGCTGTTGGAGAAGGAGGATCCTGATGCACCACCCACAGAAGAAACCAGAGTGCATCCTGCACAATCACCAAGTCATGAACAAAGGTGGCTTTTGTAGACAAAAGGCTGTCAGTGTAGACATGGTCACAGAAGAGGATGTTTTTAAATACCATCGAAGACCGTCAGTATAGTTACTTTAGGGTTAGGTTAAGTCATACTTTGGTATCTAGTCTGGTGAACGCTGTGTTCGAGTCGCTGCACTAACAGCGGTCCAGAGAGATTCTGACGGCGGACTTTCAGACAGAGTGTGCGTTGTATGCAGGCTCTCGCCGGAGAGATGAATGGATGAGGGAGGAGAAGAGGGAAAGGTCACAACGCTGTTCCTGTCCCTGCACGCACAGCTCCCGTCGCTCGCTTCACGGTGGGATTCTGTGAACACAGAAATTAAGGTCCTCTCTGTTGAGAATCCAGAACACAGAAATGCTCTCCCTTTCAAGCCTGTAGTAGGTAAGAATATAGGCACGCATGTTTGGCCCACTGCCAAAAATGTCTTCCTTGTCCTAATTTCTACCTTCCCGTTTCATTCACCATGTTTTGTTTTGTTTTGTTGTTGTTTGTTTTTAAGAGCCTCTTGTTACTTTGTAACTGCGTATGATCTAGCTTGGCCCACGGAATAGGTCACCCTGCTCATAGACGCAAGCGACTTAAGCAGGTTCCCGTGGCGGTCGAGTGAAATGGAATATAAACAGTTACCCAAACATATGTTATTATGCATTGATAGATTGATGAAAGGTTGTTTTTTAACGTTGAAACACTAACGGTGAATTAGACAAAGTATTAGACAAAGTATTTTGATTTTGTGACTTGTGTTTTGAACTGGTGTAAAAGAATTTTGACGTGTGATTCGTCCTGATGTTACACTATACGGTTGATGGGACGTACAAATCCCAAGAACTAACTAACTAACTTACCGTGACTAAAGACTGCTGTGGATTTTCTGTCCCGAGTGTGGTCGAGTCGATGGGAATGATCGAGTACATGGACTGCTTGGCAAAGCAGCTGTCACGAGAGGTTTCCGTCTCGGAATATCTGAAGGGTTATAAGGAGCTTGAGAGACTCTGGTCAGTGGGCGCAAAACGAGGGTTACTAATCAATGATATGGAGAGGAGGCGTAGAAAAAAGCAACGGGCGACGATCCGCTGTGAAAGAATGTGATAATTATGCCACTGTCTAGCAAACCGCAGCTGGATCTGTTTTAAACGCAACGTTGGAAAAACGCACCGGTCTTTCCTACCCTCCTAAATACCATCTCGAACCAGACTGAAAGGAACTGAAACGAGGCTGTGTTCTGTATTGATATGGGGGTCATTCTTAATCATCTAGGTCACGGCGGGTCACGAGATCGACTATCTCAACCTGGACTGAACTGAACTGAAGTGAAGTGAAGTGGAGTGAACTGAACCGAATTGAACTGAACCGAACTGAACGGAGCCGAGATGGATTGCCAACATCACAACACCACAGCCTCTCAGCGCCTGCCACCCCACGCGTATTTACAGATGATCGTGTTGCCTCGGTTAGTTGACTCACGACGAGGTTACTGGAATCACAGACAACGCGTTCCGGTTACGCGTAGTGTCTTTGCTGCCGCTGGCGCCAGTCAGCCCTGTTGCTAGCGGCCTGTGGGTTGAGGGAAAAAGTGTTCGGGTGATGATTGACGGCAGTGGCGAATGGCCAGCCCCCAAAGGGGACTAATTTTGGATGCGTTAAAAGGCCGAGCAGGTGGACCGTCCGCCGGGAAGCCCTCAATGGCGTTATATTCTGTGTTGGGCTGTGCGTCGGTGCTGGTTGGCCTTTAGCGGAAGCGCACAATCTTACTGGGATTGGTGGATGGGCAGGGTGGAAAGAGGGAGGTGGGGGGGGAGGGGAGGAGGGAGCGCTTGTCTTGATATTGTGTATGCAGTTTGGGTTGCTTGGGGGTGAGGCGACGCATGAATACAGAGACGCCGGGTCGGTCTGGCGCCGGAAAGATCAGTGGACCTGGCGGCTTGGCCGGAAGGCGCATACGTGTGGCGTGACACCGGCACGTACATCTCGTGTGGAGGACCGAACAGAGTCACTGGGAAATGGACCTAAACATCTTCACTGCTTTTCTGTTGCCTGGGGGGTGGTCTGTGAGCCGGGTTACAAGTGTGGCCGGCAAGCATTGTATATACACACACACGCACGCGCGCACGCACGCACGCACGCGCGCACACACACCACGCGCGACACACACACACCCACACACACCACACACACACACACACACACACACACACACACACACACA
>JABMCL010003035.1:0-25000 GCA_018857735.1 Alviniconcha marisindica
CACTAACCGCCTGTCTGCCCCCTTCACTCCCCAAATGACCCTTCTCCCCTTCACTCACACTGACCGCCTGTCTCCCCCTTCACTCACCACTGACCGCCTGTCTCCCCCTTCACTCACCACTGACGCCTGTCTCCCCCTTCACTCACCACTGACCGCCTGTCTCCCCCTTCCTCACCACTGACCGCCTGTCTGCCCCCCTTCACTCATCACTGACCGCCTGTCTGCCCCCTTCACTCACACTGACCGCCTGTCTGCCCCCTTCACTCATCACTGACTGCCTGTCTCCCCCTTCACTCACCACTGACCGCATGTCTACCCCCTTCACTCATCACTGACCGCCTGTCTGCCCCCTTCACTCACCACTGACCGCATGTCTACCCCCTTCACTCACCACTGACCGCCTGTCTGCCCCTTTCACTCACCACTGACCGCCTGTCTGCCCCCTTCACTCATCACTGACCGCCTGTCTGCCCCCTTCACTCATCACTGACCGCTTGTCTGCCCCCTTCACTCATCACTGACCGCCTGTCTGCCCCCTTCACTCATCACTGACCGCCTGTCTGCCCCCTTCACTCACCACTGACCGCCTGTCTCCCCCACCTACCCACCCCCACTTCTCTCATCACTTACCGCCTCTCCTCCCCCTCACTCATCAGTGACTGCCCCCCCCCCCCCTTCCCTCATCACTGACCGTCTCCACCACCCCACCCCCACCCCACCCCCACATATATGTCAAATTTATTTTTTATTTTTTTATTTTTGATCTGATCAGTTGTTTTATATTTGTACTATACACATCTCAAATAGTCCGCCTGGAAGTACCTTTCTCAGCTGTAAACAAGCGAAATGTAACTATCGACATTTACTCACAAGCCAAGTGAGTTACCGGAGGCTATTCGATGAGGTCTGTGTTCTTTCGTGTGACGTCTTTCGGGCGCTGATTACTCCCCTTGTTTCTTGGCTTTGGCTTTGTTGTGTTTGCTCTTGAGTGTGTCTTTGTGTCTAGAAGTGTGCTCCGGCATTTTATTTGTGTTCTGGTCACTTGCTTTTGAATCAGAATCGGAATCAGAATATTTGTTGTCCCAGTGCAAGTTTACAAGGAAATCTGTCTTGGGCCTGGCGTGGAGAACCTGTGAATATGTGATTCGTGCCAAGGTGACCCAGTGCTGTTGACGGGTCGAAAAAGAAAAATCCAAGAATGACCTAATTAACTAACTCAGTCCCGTTCTAAAGAGGATGTAGCTCTGGTGGAGTTGGTGTACCTTGTACCTTGCTAAGGTGACCCAATGCTGTTGACGGGTCGAAAAATAATAATCCAAGAATGACCTAATTAACTAACTCAGTCCCATTCTACAGAGGATGGAGCTCTGGTGAAGTTGATGTACCTTGTATTTAAACGCATGCCAGGTGAGCTACCGTAGGCGACTCGGGTCTTTATTGTTGTACTTGTGTTTGGTATTTCGAGCGCTAATTAACTCCCTTGTGTGTATTCTCAGTCCCGTTCTGTACGCTCTGGTTTGTTTCTGATGCATAAATTGAGTTCGTGTTTCCGTTCAGTGCGTCGCGGCCAAATTCTATCGCAATGATTGACTGCCGTGTCCAGTTCTGCGCTTTTGGCCAGTTTCCATTGCAGTGATTGGAAGCGCACCTCCCCTGTCTGTTCCTTACATCACACCATCACTAAACCCCCAGATGACTTCTTTTTGACGTTCGCTGTTTGCATTCGTGAAGTGCAGCTAGGCCACGAGCTGTGCAGGAGCAGAGCAATCAGCAGGGATTGTAGTGAAACTGCTCCAGGCGGGTTCAATCCCGTTGAATCGTCAGGGCACTGGGCGGGCGTTTCTCGTCAGCTTGAATACATCCTCATCCTCGCCCCGCCCCCCCCCCCCCCCCCCCCCCCCCCGGACCTCGGGTAACCCGTGCAGGTCCGGGTGGGTGAGTCAGTCGTCTCGCGTCAGCCAGCCATTTTCAACGATCGGTTTCCGGAAAACTCCACCAGTCCACCCGGCTTGAAAGCTGATCCTAGTCACGGACAGTAACAAGGGAAGGAGGGGGTTGGTGAGAGGAGGGCAGTAACAAGGGTAGGAGGGGGTTGGTGAGAGGAGGGCAGTAACAAGGGAAGGAGGGGGTTGGTGAGAGGAGGGCAGTAACAAGGGAAGGAGGGGGTTGGTGAGAGGAGGGCAGTAACAAGGGAAGGAGGGGGTGGTGAGAGGAGGGCAGTAACAAGGGAAGGAAAGGGGTTGGTGAAGGGGGAGGGCAGTAACAAGGGAAGGAAAGGGGTAGGTGTAGAAGGAGGGCAGTAACAAGGGAAGGAGGGTGGTGGTGAAGGGGAGGGCAGTAACAAGGGAAGGAGGGGGTTGGTGAGAGGAGGGCAGTAACAAGGGAAGGAGGTGGGTTGGTGAGAGGAGGGCAGATAACAAGGGAAGGAGGGGGTGGGGAGAGGAGGGCAGTAACAAGGGAAGGGGCTAGGTGAGAGGAGGGCAGTAACAAGGGAAGGAGGGGGTGGTGAGAGGAGGGCAGTAAAAAGGGGAAAGGGGGCAGTTGTACTAGGAGGGCAGTAACAAGGGAAGGAAAGGTGGTGGTGTAAGAGGAGGGCAGTAACAAGGAAGGAGGTGTGGGGACTAGGAGGGCAGCAACAAGGGAAGGAGGGGGTTGGTGAGAGGAGGGCAGTAACAAGGGAAGGAGGGGGTTGGTGAGAGGAGGGCAGTAACAAGGGAAGGAATTACTAGGTGTACTAGGGGAGGGCAGTAAGAAGGAAAGGAACTGCTAGGTGTAGTAAGGGAGGGCAGTAACAAGGGAAGGGTTGCTAGGTGTACTAGGGGAGGGCCGTAAGAAGGGAAGGAAGGGGTAGGTGTACTAGGGGTGGACAGTAACAAGGGAAGGGCAGACGGAGTAATGACTAGGTGTACCTAGGGTGGACAGTAACAAGGGAAGGGTTGCTAGGTGTACTAGGGAGATTGACAGTAACAAGGGAAGGGTTGCTAGGTGTACTAGGAGTGGACAGTAACAAGGGAAGGGTTGCTGAGAGGAGGGGGTTGGTGTACTAGGGGTGGGCAGTAACAAGGGAAGGAAGGGGTAGGTGTACTAGGGGAGGGCAGTAGCAAGGGAAGGGTTGCTATGTGTACTAGGGGAGAGCAGTAACAAGGGAAGGGTTGCTAGGTGTACTAGGAGTGGACAGTAACAAGGGAAGGGTTGCTAGGTGTACTAGGAGTGGACAGTAACAAGGGAAGGGTTGCTGGTGTACTAGGAGTGGACAGTAACAAGGGAAGGGTTGCTAGGTGTACTAGGGGAGAGCAGTAACAAGGGAAGGGTTGCTAGGTGTACTAGGAGTGGACAGTAACAAGGGGGGAAGGGGGGTTTCGTGATGGGGGGTAACAAGGGAAGGAAGGGGTAGGTTACTGGGGAGGGCAGTAACAAGGGAAGGGTTGCTAGGTGTACTAGGGGAGAGCAGTAACAAGGGAAGGAAGGGTAGGTATACTGGGGGAGGGCAGTAACAAGGGAAGGGTTGCTAGGTGTACTAGGGGAGGGAAGTAACAAGGGAAGGAGAGGGTAGGTATACTGGGGGAGGGCAGTAACAAGGGAAGGGTTGCTAGGTGTACTAGGGGAGGGCAGTAACAAGGGAAGGAAGAGGGTAGGTGAACGGGGGAGGGCAGTAACAAGAGAAAAAAAGGGTTAGTTGTACTAGGGCAGGGCAGTAACAAAGGAAGGAAGGGGTAGGTGTACTAGGGCAGGGCAGTAACAAAGGAAGGAAGGGGTAGGTGTACTATGGGAGGGCAGTAGCAAGGGACGAAATGTTTAGTTGTACTAGGGCAGGGCAGTAACAAGGGAATGTGGTGGGTGTACTAGGGGAGGGCAGTGACAAAGGAAGGTCGTAGATGTACTAGGGGTGGCAATAACAAGGAAGGGAAGGGGGGGTGTACTAGGGGAGGGCAGTGACATAGGAAGGTGCTAGATGTATAGGGGTGGCAATAAAAGGGGAAAGGGAAGGGGTGGTGTACTAGGGAGGGCAGTGACATAGGAAGGTGCTAGATGTACTAGGGGCGGCAGTAACAAGGGAAGGAAGGGGGTGGGTGTACTAGGGGAGGGCAGTGACATAGGAAGGTGCTAGATGTACTAGGGGTGGCAGTAACAAGGGAAGGAAGGGGGTGGGTGTACTAGGGGAGGGCAGTGAGGTGGGCCGAGGTGTTTGCTGCGCTAGTTGGCGGAGGAGCGACACGCGTGGGAAGGGAATTGCGGAGGGGTGTTTGGGGGACGCGAGAGGCGACTATGGGTGTGGCTGAGAGGAGTTACAAATGACTCCACCCGCTTGCTTCACACCAATAACCCATCTCCGCAGAGAGCGAAGCAGACGGTAAGTAATCGATTCTTTGGCCGACACATTTTACTCTTACTTGGTCGCTGGCACAGCCAACCTCTCCTGACAAATGCGGCCTTCCCAAGCAATAGCCGAGTGCAATTATCTTCCCTTCCATCAGTTTCTTCTATCACTCTTCCTTCCCAGACTGTACGACTTTGACACAGACAACGGCTTCTTCGGTGTTTCTGTGCCAGTCTCTATGTGTGTCGATATGTAAGTGTCTGAGATTCTTTACGTATAACCCGACTTTTCGACAGGTGAAGGACAGCTTGTCGCGAAGTCTAGGACACACATTCGAATGGCTGGATTTTTTATTTATTTTTTCTCGGAGATGTCAGTTGGAACGTGATTAATGCACGCCACACGAATAGGAAAAAAATCGACAAATAGCCAGAAACGGTTTATACACCCAAGGGAAAAGACGTGGATGAGTAATGAACTTTTACTTTTACTTTTCTATACTTTTCTTTCTTTCTTTCTTTCTTTCTTTCTTTCTTTCTTTCTTTCTTTCTTTCTTCTTCTTCTTCTTCTTTATAGATTGCAATCGCAGGCTTTTGAAAACAAAGTGTTGTCATCCGGCGACTTAATTTTTAAAGTTGCTGTTACCGACTGACTTCACCTTCAGTTTCGTATTGGCTTAGTGCCCGAGTCTGTGCTGCATAGCAACAGCAACATTACTGTATTCAATGAACAGTCACAAGCAAGTTCATTCGGTACAGTGGAGATCTATTTGCTGAGTTATCGAGGCAAGAGAAAGTTGAAAAATTAGTTTTGAAGTTAAGAGTGAAAGAGGATGACAATGACGGGGGTGGAGGTGGGGGGGTAGAGATGATGGGGGACGGGATGTTGGGGGGGGGGGGGGGGGGCGTCAACGCCGCTGCCTCTATTTTCAAATCAACGGAAGGCACGACTGGCCTGGTTCCTATTCTGGCCACTAAAGACAAATTGACGCTGACACCAAGGTTATCGACCTCAGATCAAGTACGTTACCATGACCTTTGGAAAATTCGTATGTCCTCGTGAACTTTAGCCTTAACGCTGAATCCTTCTTCTTCTTCTTCTTCTTCCTCCTCCTCCTCCTCCTCTTCTTCTTCTTCTTCTTCTTCTTCTTCTTCTTCTTCTTCTTCCCTTCCTTCCTTCCTTCCCCTCTCTCTCTCTCTCTCTCTCTCTTCAGTCGTCATTCCCTACAGATGTCAGATGTCTACTCCGTTTGACGGCAGCAGTCTATATATATACACTCATTCCCATTTCTGAACGTTAGTTACTAGACACGTTAAGAGCCCCCCCCCCCCCCCCCCACACCACACACACACCCCCCACCCCCCCACCCCCCCCCCCACCCCCCCCACCCCACCCCCAACCCTCACCTCCTCTCCTCTGCAAAAAAAAAAAAAAAAGCAAGCGCAAAGAAAAAGAAAAAAGGCACATCGTTCTTTCCTGCACGACCGGAAGTTGTATTATGCAAATTTCTGCTATTGCATTAGTCTTGTCCCCCTGGAGCCAGTAGGCTGCATGCTGTACGGTGGTGTGTTACACGGCGCGTAGTGACACGACACACCGCGCGCAAGTGTGTCAGCAGGTAACATCACACAAAGAAAAGGGAGAAAACCTCCCCGTTCACTACAGTTCATACATGTACATGGAGATGGTGCCTGGCTCCACCTCTCATCAGGTTTTCGTGTGTTTGACCGTTTTCTCTTCCTCCTCCTCCTCCTCCTCTTCATCCTCGTCATCCTCTTCCTCCTCATCCTCCTCATCCTCTTCATCCTTCCTCTACTTCTCCTCCTCCTCCGCCCCCTTCTTCTTCTTCTTCTTCGTCGTCGTTGTCGTCTTTTCGTCTTCTCCGTTTTTGTCTTCTTCTTCTCCTCCTCCTCCTCCTCCTTCTCCTCCTCCTCTTCCTCCCTCTCCTCCTATTTTTTCTTCTTCTTCTTCTTCTTCTTCTTCTTCTTCTTCTTCTTCTTCTTCGTCGTCGTCGTCGTCGTCGTCGTCGTCTCCTCCCCCCTCCTCCTCCTCCCTCTCTTCTTCTTCTTCTTCGTCGTCGTCGTCGTCGTCGTCGTCGTCGTCTCCTCCCCTCCTCCTCCTCCCTCTCTTCTCTCTTCTTCTTCTTCTTCTTCGTCGTCGTCTCCTCCTCCTCCTCCTCCCTCTCCTCTTCGTCTTCTCCTTTTTTTTTCTTCTTCTTCTTTGAGGAAGATTAGATCATCGGACGGTGTCTACGGCTCATTGTCTGAAAACAACTGCATGCACATACGGAACGGATTCTGGGACGAGCCAAGACGAGGCAGCTTTGGGGTGGTTGCCGGCATGACTCCAACAGCGAGTCACTCAACACGGAGCCGACTCGATTTCTTCTCGTCAATGCAACACGGACATGTGGACATCACAATCCGTCTAGAACTTCCGTTGTATCTATGTTACACTGAACGGATTGGGTCAGTCGGTGTGTGGGGGTGAGAGGGAGAGGTGGTGTTGCATGGGTGTGTTTGCGGGTCTGTGTGTGCGTGTGTGTGAAAATGTGGTGTGTGTGTGTGTGTGTGTGTGTGTGTGTGTGTGTGTGTACGTGTGTGTGTGTGTACATGCGTGTGTGTGTGTGTGTGTGTGTGTGTGTGTGTGTGTGTGTGTGGTGTGTGTTGCGGTGTGTGTGTGTGTAATGGGTGTGGTGTGTGTGTGGTGTATGGTGTGTGGTGTGGTTGTGTGGTGTGTTGTGTGCGTGTGTGCGTGCGTGCGTGCGTGCGCGCGCACGTGCGTGCGCGTGCTTGTGTGTGGTGTATGTGTGTGTGCGCGCGCGCGCATGGTGTGTGGTGTGTGTGTGTGTGTGTGTGTGTGTCTGTGTGTGTGGGGGGTGTGCTGTGAACAGACAGACAGACAGACGGAGACGGAGGGGGGGGGGGGAACTGGGGCAGACACAATCACCAAGACAGCGAAGGGAAGAGAGACTGGCCGATCCCGAGACGGAGCGAGGCCGAAGGAAGGGCGCTAGACACGCTATAGCTCCCACGGGCTTTCCGCTTCAAAGGGAATGGAAACGTCGTGTTCAATGAACGCCAATGCATCACTCCATTACACGGCCCTCGGGGACGCCTCACAACACCGCGGAATGAAACCAACGTCGGGAGCTCGCGGCGATGGCCAAAGCGACGTCACAGCTGGACGGGGTTCAGCACCGGCCCCCTGGGGTGCGTGGTCATCGTTGGTCACTTCCCCGGACCTTGGCCAGCACTGCTCGGGGGAACGGAAGGGTGTCGACCGCCTTCACTGACCGTTAGAATGCTGCCAGCCCGCAGCTCCCACCCCGAGCGCGCGCGCGCACGCACACTCCCCGCGCACACACCACACACGCACGCACGCACGCACACACACACACAGAGCCTGGCCCATAACACACACACAACACACACACATGCATACACACACGCATGCATGCACGCACACACACACACACACACACACACACACACACACACACACACACACACACACACACACACACACACACACACGTTATGGTCTGGTCCTCTCTGGCACTAGGGGCAGTCCATGAGCTCTGCAAGTGATGCCGTAACTCAAGAACCGAATGAGTCACTGCAAAGGAATTTGACACCATACATTTGTGATTTTTTCAACTGTATGTAAATGAGCTCATCGCCTAAATGCAGAAAGCTTGTTGATGAGCCTGTAACCATTCATTACTTTATTTTGGCTTGAATAAATTCTTGTCTAAACCAAAAGTACACTATAAAGCAGAAAAAAGGGGAATTTTCAGGCATTTTCGAAGTACTCTCTGTTGCGGTCTACACAGAGTTGCAATTTTTGGTTGGCCATTTTTAGAAGAGGTTGTGGTACGTGGCCATTTTTGGAACAGGTTGTGGTACTTGGCCATTTTTAGAAGCGGTTGTGTTACTTGACCATTTTTGGATGAGGTTGTGATACTTGACCATTTTTGGATGAGGTTGTGGTACTTGACCATTTTTGGATGAGGTTGTGGTACATGAGCATTTTTGGAAGAAATTGTGGTACTTGGCCATTTTTGGAAGAGGTTGTGGTACTTGGCCATTTTTAAAAGTAGTTGTGGTAATTGGCCATTTTTGGAAGAGGTTGTGGTACTTGGCCATTTTTGGAAGAAATTGTGGTACTTGACCATTTGTGAGCGAGCGTGTGGCGATGGCCAAAGCGACGTCACAACTGGACGGGGTTCAGCACCGGCCTCCTGGGGTGCGTGGTCATCGTTGGTCACTTCCCCGGACCTTGGCCAGCACTGCTCGGGGGAACGGAAGGGTGTCGACCGCCTTCACTGACCGTTAGAATGCTGCCAGCCCGCAGCTCCCACCCCGAGCGCGCGCGCGCACTGCCACACCCCGCCGCACCACGCACACACACACACAGAGCCGCACTGGCACCACACACACACACAGAGCCAGGCCACAACACACACACACACACACACACACACACACACACACACACACACGCACGCACGCACGCACGCACGCACGCACACATACATACGCACGCACGCACGAACACGCACACATACACATACGCACGCACACATACGCGCGCGCGCACGCACGCACGCACGCACGCGCACACACACACACGCACGCACGCACGCACGCACGCACACACATACATACGCACGCACGCACGAACGAACGAACACGCACACATACACATACGCACGCACACACACGCGCGCACGCACGCACGCACGCACCACACCACACACACACACACACACACACACACACACACACACACACACACACACACACACACACACACACACACACACACGAAGAAGAAGAAGAAGAAAACCAGTGTATAGCACGGGTGACAGACAGACACACAAGGGAGACCACCGAGGCTCCAGGCGGTTAAGTGCACGGTGCAAGGCCCGCTGTTTCTCTCATCCGGACCACAGGACTCTGGTGCTGTCACCATGGGGACAAATGACTCATTGTGCACACACCACTAGTTCGTAGTGGTAGAGAAATAATTCATGATTGTGGAAAAGATAACTCATAATGGTAGAGAATAACTCATAATGGCCGAGAAAAATTCATAATCAAAGAAGGGCACTTGACTCCTAATGTTAGAGAAGTAAGTCATAAATGGTAGAGAAATAATCCATATTGGTAGAGAAATAACTCATAATGGTAGAGAAATAATTCATAATGGTAGAGAAATAATTCATAATGGCAGAGAGACAAACTTATAATGGTAGAGAAATAATTTGAGATAATTGCTTTTTAACGCCCAGTCAACCGTGATGGTAATATCATGAAAAGAGGCATATAAAGTTGGAAATAGAAATCTTAATCATACAGAAATAATGGTAGAAAAGTAACTCATAATGACACAGAATCAACTCATAAAGATGGGAACCTGACTCATAATTGTAGATAAATAGCTCATAATGGCAGGCAAACAGCTCATAATCGTGGCGAAATAACTCAAGTAACTCAAAATAGCAGAGATGTAACTCCCAGTGGTAGAGAAATAATTTACAATGGTAGAGAAATAACTCACAATAGTAGAGACGTAACTCCTAACAGAACAGATGTAACTCCGAATGGCAGAGAAATCACTCATATTGGTAGAAGTATAACTCACAATATTAGAGAAATTATTCATAATGGTAGAGAAATAACTCATAATGGTAGAGAAATAATTCATAATGGTAGAGAAATAACTCGTAATGGTAGAGAAATCATTCACAATAGTAGAGAAATAACTCGAGAAGAAAAAAGAAAAAACTCACAATGATAGAGAACTAACTCGTAATGGTACAAATTTAACTCGTAATGCTAGAGAAGTAAACGGATACAAGATTACAATTCAGTACGTAGTTACTACTATCAGTACTAACGCATTTTAAACAACAAACTCAGTGTGTGGCATCACAGCACCAAATTATCAGCTATCACTGTCAAATAGCAATCGGTGTTAGGAGGGGGAGACAGTGCAACATAACACCGGCTATAACACAGCTGATGAAGAGCGAGCTGCCCGACCATCTCCACACACAAATAACGCCTCGAATGGCAGGCTGTCACTGGCACGTGGCCTTCACCTTCATGGCCTAGCTGCAGCACTACGTCTTACTGAAACTGCACACACTGAAGACTCGTCGCTTCTTTCTGTAGTCTGCAGAAAGATACCTTTTCCGCTAAACAGAGAGGGAGATACTAAGGAACATGTGTAGAGGAAGCTCCTTCCGCGAACCACTCGTCCACTGAAGCTTCTAAGAACTGAAGCAGAACTGTTACTCACGACTGCACGGATAGCTGACACCTTATCCTACAGACGTTACCCTCTTTCACACCCAAGTGTAAAAACACCACAGCAGCATTGCATATGTTACCGAACTGACTTTCTGCTACATAAATAAACACCTGACATGCTGACCAAATTCGCCCACTTCGTCGACCAGTTAGAAAGACTAGAAGACTGGAGTTCTAGAAGCCTGACGACACGCTCCTGTCTCGGCTAAATTCTCGGTTCTGTCCACGTGTCGAGTCTTCAGTTCACATCTGGTCATTTCCTGCAGTATCTATAATCATCTCTGATTGGCCGGCTACAAAACACAAACAGTCAACATAGTCTTGATCGGCCAACGCAATTTCGCTTATCGAATAGACTGTCCTTTCAACAACACAAGCTGAGCTGGCAGAACGTGCTTCTCGTGGATATTCTAGCAGGAGAATTTCATTTGTCATGTCTCTGCTAACATTGTAGTTTTTACAGACCACTATTGGATACGCATGCTAATTACCAGCATGAAAGTTGTATTATTATTTTGACATTTAATAAAGGTAATTTGATAGACACGCGTACTAATCACCAAAATGAAAGTTTTATTATTATTTTGACATTTAATTAACTTCATTAATGTGATAGACAAAGCCAAGATGAGTTCTCGTTCGTTACAAGGACTTCTATTGGAACGTTTCCAGAAGAAAAACCTCTTCAAACTGAAGCTTTGTGCATTCAAACAAAAGCTCATCTTTATTTCGATTTTACGGAAATGAACTTCAGCTTCCTTGAAACAAAAGACGCTTTTCAATTACGAGCGTGAAGTGTTGTTAATTTAGGAGCAGGATATGATGTTTGCTTGTCCGTCATCTATTGATCCGGGTCTTGAGGAGGAGGCTGCGCCGAAGAAGCTCCAAAGGGCAAGTTAATATCATTTCAGAGCATGCGCACGCGTGCCTGCTCGCAACAGAACTACCGGCAAATCTTGCTCTGCATGCTAATGTCAGCAGAACCTTCATTTTTGACTCCTGTTTCTTTGTCGCTGGGTTTTTCTGGTCCCAATGGTAACGCGTACAAGACGAAGAGCCATTATTCTGGGCGGTGTATCGTGCAGTAGCACGACGCTGCATCGTGCAATAGCACAACGGGAATAAATGAAATGGAAAAAGCATGTATGAGGAAATATGAACAAAGTAAACACCGGGCCGTTGACATCAAAGCCTACTACAAACTCAGTGAGGGCGATGAACGGTAGGGAGGGAGTGGGTGGGGAGGAGGGGTGGGGGGACAGGAGGAAAAAAGAAAGTGGGCGAAGGAGTGAAGTTCTTGATGTGTGTGTTTCAGTCAATCGCGAATGTGGCCGATGTCTGAGCAAAAGCGAAATTCGTTCAGTCATACGCAAAAGTTGAATTCGGTGTTCAAGGCGTTGTCAGGTCTTCTGAAGAGGACCGCAAAGAAATGAAACTGAATGTGCCTAGAGAGGCCGAAATTATAAAGGCAGAAATCTGAAACGGAACGAGGCCCAGAACGCTCGTGCAGAACCAACACACAAGGGAGTTAAATAACGCTCGAAATACGTAACACATGTACAACAACAAAGACCTCAGTCGCCTACGGTAACTCTCACCTGGCATGCGTATAAATACAAGGTACATAAACTCGACCAGAGGTACATCCTCTGTATCTCTGAATAAATATTGGTTCTGTCTTATGCCTGTGCACACCTGTTTCGCCGATTGTGCCTGAAATGTTGGGAGGCATCCTTATTAGAGGATGTACCTCTGGCGGAGTTTATGTACCTTGTGTTTACACGCATGCCAGGCGAGAGTTATCGTAGGCGATTCGGGTCTTTGTTGTTGTGCTTGTGTTACTTATTTCGAGCGCTGATTAACTCCCTTGTGTCGGTTGATTTTTAAAAAGGCAGAATCAATGTCGGCAGGTGCAGCCGGCAACGCTATGTGTGTTCTAGTCTAGAAGAGTGACCTTGATTTCTGCATCCGCTTCACCCCATTGTGAGAAGAGGGAGAGAGGTGAGAGAGAGAGTGTGTGTGTCTGCGTGTGTGCGTGTGTGTGTGAGAGAGAGAGAGAGAGGAGAGAGAGAGAGAGAGAGAGAGAGAGAGAGAGAGAGAGAGAGAGAGAGAGAGAGAGAGAGAGAGAGAGTGCGTGTGTGTGTGTGTGTGTGTGTGAGAGAGAGAGAGAGAGAGAGAGAGAGAGTGTGCGTGTGTGTGTGTGTGTGTGTGAGAGAGGAGAGAGAGAGTGTGTGCGTGTGTGTGTGTGAGAGAGAGAGAGAGAGAGAGAGAGACACACACACACACACACACACACAAAAAGAGAGACGGCGAAAGAGAGACATGCACTTAAGAGGGTAGAAGGAGGGAGAGACAGAGAAAGCACACACACACACACACACACACACCACCACCACCACCACCACCACCACACATCCACCCATCAACTCATACTCACTCACGCGCGCGTGTGTCACACGTACATACACACACGCGTGCGCGACTTACCTCTGACACTTGGTAGGGACATAATAATTATATAGTGGGCGTCTGAACTCTAATAGCCAGACATTTGGCAGGAAATGACTATGTTGTTGTAACTCTAACAGCCTGACGCTTGGCAGGAACATAATATGTAGTGCTGTTGTAACTCTAAAAGCCTGACGCTTGGCAGGAACATAACTATGTAGTGGCTGTTGTAACTCTAAAAGCCTGACGCTTGGCAGGAACATAATATGTAGTGCTGTTGTAACTCTAAAAGCCTGACGCTTGGCAGGGACATAACCATGTAGTGGCTGTTGTAACTCTAAAAGCCTGACGCTTGGCAGGAACATAATATGTAGTGCTGATGTAACTCTAACAGCCTGACGCTTGGTAGAAACATAACTATGTAGTGCTGTTGTAACTCTAAAAGCCTGACGCTTGGCAGGAACATAATATGTAGTGGCTGTTGTAACTCTAAAAGCCTGACGCTTGGCAGGAACATAATATGTAGTGCTGTTGTAACTCTAAAAGCCTGACGCTTGGCAGGACATAACTATGTAGTGGCTGTTGTAACTCTAACAGCCTGACGCTTGGCAGGAACATAACTATGTAGTGGCTGTTGTAACTCTAACAGCCTGACGCTTGGCAGGAACATAATATGTAGTGCTGTTGTAACTCTAAAAGCCTGACGCTTGGCAGGGACATAATATGTAGTGCTGTTGTAACTCTAAAAGCCTGACGCTTGGCAGGAACATAACTATGTAGTGGCTGTTGTAACTCTAAAAGCCTGACGCTTGGCAGGAACATAACTATGTAGTGGCTGTTGTAACTCTAACAGCCTGACGCTTGGCAGGAACATAATATGTAGTGCTGTTGTAACTCTAAAAGCCTGACGCTTGGCAGGAACATAACTATGTAGTGGCTGTTGTAACTCTAACAGCCTGACGCTTGGCAGGAACATAATATGTAGTGCTGTTGTAACTCTAAAAGCCTGACGCTTGGCAGGAACATAACTATGTAGTGCTGTTGTAACTCTAATAGCCTGACACTTGTCAGGGACATAATATGTAGTGCTGTTGTAACTCTAACAGCCTGACGCTTGGCAGGGACATAACTATGTAGTGGCTGTTGTAACTCTAACAGCCTGACGCTTGGCAGGAACATAATATGTAGTGCTGTTGTAACTCTAAAAGCCTGACGCTTGGCAGGAACATAACTATGTAGTGGCTGTTGTAACTCTAACAGCCTGACGCTTGGCAGGAACATAATATGTAGTGCTGTTGTAACTCTAACAGCCTGACGCTTGGCAGGGACATAACTATGTAGTGGCTGTTGTAACTCTAAAAGCCTGACGCTTGGCAGGAACATAATATGTGGTGCTGTTGTAACTCTAAAAGCCTGACGCTTGGCAGGAACATAACTATGTAGTGCTGTTGTAACTCTAATAGCCTGACACTTGGCAGGGACATAATTACGTCTTGGCTGTTGTAACTCTAACCGCCTGACGCTTGGCAGGGACATAATTACGTCTTGGCTGCTGCAACTCTAACCGCCTGACGCTTGGCAGGGACATAATTACGTCTTGGCTGTTGTAACTCTAACCGCCTGACGCTTGACAGGGACATAATTACGTCTTGGCTGTTGTAACTCTAACCGCCTGACGCTTGACAGGGACATAATTACGTCTTGGCTGTTGCAACTCCAACAGCCTGACACTTGGGTTGGACATCATTAGGTAGTGGGCAGTAAGTAAGTAAGTAAGTAAGTAAGCATTTTGCTTAACGTCCACAGAAGCAAGGATGCTTATTAGGGACGGGGACAGGGGGGCAAGGGGGCGAGAGAGTGAAGGCTCGACCGCGCGCACCGACCCGGAAGACCGAGGAGGCCGTGGACCGCCGCCAGAACAATGGAAGTGTTAAGGCGGTGTCCCCTCGCCATTGCGCAGCAACTAGTGTACTACGCAACTGCTGTTTCAACTGCTGTGCTAGGGCAGAGTCACAAGGATAATGTCCGTTGCACCGCTGTTGAGTAACAACTTGAAGCAAAGAAGAAGTCCAACTTTCGCAGCCCAGCTCCACCTCCCTATTCATGACCTCTTCTGGGCTAACTTGAGGGCCCAGCACCACCTCCCTCCTCTTGATCTCGCCTGGACCCGCAAAAATGTCTGACTTCTTCTTGAAAGTCCAGCTCACCTCCCTCCTCTTGAACTCGCCTGGACTCGGTAGTGGGTGTCTGAACTCTTAACAGACATCTGTAGGCGACACGCCACAGTGGCAGTCTACGCCATAGGCGTCACGACGCCAGTGTTGCTGTGGATTAATACCACGGCTCGTACACACGAGCGACAGAGGAGTGACGCCACAGGCGTTCTGCGATTCAAACGAACCTTGACCAACAACCTCCCACTTACCTTCCTAGCCCAGTCTCATAGTAAGTAAGTGAACATGGTGCTTAACGTCCACAGAAACCATAAGGCTTATTAGGGACGAGGAGAAGGGGGAGGGGGGTATGTAGGTGTTGTTGTTGTTGTTGTTGAAGTGTTGCTTTACGTCCACAGACGTTTATTAGGTACGGGAGCCCAGGACGGCCACCTCGACTTTCACACAGCTCCTGAGCTCTGACTATGTAGGTGGGGGGAAAAGGAGATTAAAAATACCTTTGGCTACACTGTCACCACCAGAATGATTCCTGCATTAAGATGGGCAGCGATGAGAGCCATTTTAATGTTTCAGCAGGAAGTGATGGACAAAGTCACAAGACAGTGCCCGTGTTTCAGTAGGAAGATATGGACAAAGTCACAAGACAGTGTCCACAGACCACAACCTTTTTGAAGAGGTGATGAAGTGATGCTTAATGTCCTCAGATGTCAGTTGACATATTAGGGACAAGCTGTGACCAATGCTGAAGCATGGTTCAGTATAGCTTTACGTCCACGGAAACCAGAAGGCTCGTTAGGACGGACAGCCCAGGACGGCCACCTCGACTCTCACACAGCTCCTGAACTTTGATTTTTGAAGAGAAAGGAGAGCCGAAGCGGTATCGAACCGAGGTCCTTCCGCTTACCAGCCTAACGCCTTACCGCTAGGCCAAACCGGCTCACATTTTGTTTACGTCACTGAAGGGACATTCTTTATCTCCGTGCAGCTATCCCCCGACGCAATCAGCGCCCTCCGAAAGGTTTGGGTACTAATAAGACTGTGGAAGCAACCTAGCACCCATCATATTTCAGGAGCTGTGTGAGAGTCGAGGTGGCCGTCCTGGGCTGTCCGTCCTAACGAACCTTCTGTTTTCCGTGGACGTAAAGCAATATTGAACCATGCTCACGCATTGGTCTCAGCTTGTACCTAATATGTCAACCGACATCCGAGGACATTAAGCATCACCTAAAGGAATGAAAAACCTAGTGCCTAAGCACGCGCGTAAACATGAGACGCATCCACCCCCGGTTAAACAAAAGTTCCGTCTCTATTCAAATGATTTTGGTTTTATTTGAGCTCGCGCAAGCAACATGGTCAGTTATATAAAACAAACGTCTGATGTAATTTGAGTTAACAAACCTACTACTGTTTGAGCACCAACAAAAAACTGCTCGTTAGCTGACAGTTTTCTGGACCCTATGGCGCAACTAAATACGGCAGTGACTGAAGGAAGGATGTCGTAAACCAGTGCTTGGCCACCATAGTTCAAGAGCTGTGGGAGAGTCGAGGTGGCCGTCCTGGGCTGCCCGTCCTAACGAGCCTCAAGGTTTCCGTGGACGTAAAGCTATATTGAACCATGCTAACGCATTGGTCTCAGATGGTCCCTAATATGTCAACCGACATCCGAGGGCATTAAGCAACACAACAACAACAACCAGTGCTTGGAGTTTGGCGTTGCTATCTTGTGGCTCGTGGCTGGTGGCGTGTCGCGTATTTCTGCATCAGCCTTGCTACGTGACCAGACCAGAGATGCTGCAACAAGTGTAGTGTAGTGTCTCTGGCCGGACCGAGCTGGTCCACCGCTGCCTCAGTGATACCGATCTGTGCAGCGGAGACAGCCAGCGGGGACCTCGGTGTCTAGTGCAATGCATGCTGGGATCGATGATCTCCGCTCGGATTAGACAAGGGAGCTAACTCCAATGAGCGGCGGGCCCCGAAGGAGCGATGAAATAGAATCTGCGTCCGGTTTTAGATTGGAGTTCTCCCCCCTGCCTCTCTTCGAGTTTCCGCGTCTCCCCTTCCTTGTTTCCAAACCGTTTGTCCGATCCACGCCCCGACACACTCCGCCTTCTGTTTCCTAGCATGCCGTTCTTCTGCTTTATGTTCCCTTCCCCCGCGGTATCTTGGAACCGCTGATCCAATATTATGTTGTGCCCCCCCCCCCCCCCGCACCCACCCACTCATCCCACACACCCTTTTGACAGCCGTAACAATGTTCTTTTGACAGCCTCATCTCGCCTTTCCATTCCTGCTCCACACTCTATCATCCAGTCTCGGTTGTTGATTTAGTTTCATTCGGTTTTTGTTTTGCGTGGTTGTTTTGAGTCTCTCTCTCTCTCTCTCTCTCTCTCTCTCTCTCTCTCTCTCTCTCTCTCTCTCTCTCTCTCTCTCTCTGTTCCCTAGTTCTTTTGAACTTCAGTCCCATTCCCCTCTCCTCACTGTGTTCCTTCTTTTCTTCACTTTACTATTCTGTCACCATTTCCCCCCTTCTGTCACCAGTCTCCCCCTTCTGTCACCAGTCTCCACCTTCTGTCACCAGTCTCTTCTGTCACCAGTCTCTCCTCTTCTGTCACCAGTCTCCCCTTTCTGTCACCAGTCTCCCCTCTTCTGTCACCATTCTCCCCCTTCTGTCACCAGTCTCCCCTCTTCTGTCATCATTCTCCCCCTTCTGTCACCAGTCCCCCCCCTCCCACTTCTGTCACCAGTCCGGCCCCGCCACCCCTTCTGTCACCAGTCTCCCCCTCTTCTATCACCAGTCTCCCCTGTTTTGTCACCAGTCTCCCCTTTCTGTTACCAGTCTCCCCTCTTCTGTCACCATTCTCCCCCTTCTGTCACCAGTCTCCCCTCTTCTGTCACCAGTCTCCCCTCTTCTGTCACCAGTCTCCCCCTCTTCTGTCACCAGTCTCCCCCTCTTCTATCACCAGTCTCCCCTCTTCTACCAGATTAAACCGGATATTTCTGGATGGACAGAAACTCCGCTGTCTGCTGTTGCTGTTTGCGGCCAATGACGCCTCAGTACAGCCAACTTGATGACCTCAGCGGTCAGCCGCTGTCAACCTGACATCAGACCGCCCAACATAAAAGGAAGATCTGACGCTAAACGCCCCCCACCTCCTCCTCGGCTCTCTCTCTCTCTCTCTCTCTCTCTCTCTCTCTCTCTCTCTCTCTCTCTCTCGTAAAACAAAATTGCCTCCTATTTACAGCCCAAGTCTCAGCCGCTTTCTCAGTAAACACGGCCTTTGAGAAAGTGAGCGACAACTTCTCTAGGCAAACTATCGGGGATGAGATGATAAACTGACGGAGAATGAGATGATAAGCCTCTGTCGAGTGTGCGCTGTCTCGAGCCTTTCGTGTTCGGGTCGGAGTGGTGGTAGGAGCGACATTGACGGGTGGAAAAGCCGCGCGGAATTGGCGACGATCTGGTTGCACTCCGAGCGTGTCAAAACTGATATCGCCTGCAGCCAAACACCACAACGTCATGGGGGTGACCTCCCCTTTGCGGCTAAGTTAGTTCCCCTCTTTGTAGACGGAGTTTCCAGTGCGTCCCGTCGAGACGAATAAGTTTCCACAAATGGTATTGATTAACAAGAACGAAAATTGTTTGTCGTTCAGTGTGTGTGTGTGTGTGTGTGTGTGTGTGTGTGTGTGTGTGTGTGTGTGAGAGAGAGAGAGAGAGAGAGAGAGAGAGAGAGAGAGAGAGAGAGAGTGAGAGTGAGTGCTGTGTGTGCGTGTGTGCATGTGTGTGTGTGTGTGTGTGTGTGTGTGTGTGTGTGTGTGTGTGCATGTGTGTGTGTGTGTGTGTGTGTGTGTGTGTGTGTGTGTGTGTGTGTGCATGTGTGTGTGTGTGTGTGTGTGTGTGTGTGTGTGTGTGTGTGTGTGTGTGTGTGTTTGGTGTGTGAGTGTGGTGTGTGTGTGTGTGTGTGTGTGTCGCTCCCGTGTGTGTGTGTGTTTGGAACACTGTAGTTTTGTGTTTTTTGTGTGTGTGTGTGTGTGTGTGTGTGTGTGTGTGTGTGTGTGTGTGTGTGTGTGTGTGTGTGTGTGTTTGTTTTTTGGAGGAGACGCCGATTAGTGAGGCAATCCATCAGTGTTCAACTCGGCCGCTTTGATCCTAATTTTATTCCAGCCACAGATATGAGAACTTTCCATTTCACGCTAATAGGTCAAAGTCGGCCTCATCTCGCCAAAACGTGCAAAGCCTCATCAAAAATGGATGCGAGGAACATGAGGAAGGGAGCTAACTCTGTCCTGCAGTGTGTTCGGTCCGCTGCAAGCTGCCCAAGGCAGAGCCGAATGGTTCCCAACACAGGACAAGGGAGATCATCCGGAAGCATTTCAATCACTTGTAACGCCCAGACGTGCGATTGGTCATATCATAAGCGCGCTTTGTTATCTGTGCATCTGAAAGTAGAGCTAAAAACACTGTAGGAACTATCACCTTAGTTTGCCACTTTATTATCTGTGCAAATGTGCATTTAAGTTAGAGCTAAAAACACTGTAGGAACTATCACCTTAGTTTGCCACTTTATTATCTGTGCAAATGTGCATTTAAGTTAGAGCTAAAAACACTCTAGGAACTATCGCCTTAGTTTGCCACTTTATTATCTGTGCAAATGTGCATTTAAGTTGGAGCTAAAAACACTCTAGGAACTCTCGCCTTAGTTTGCCTAGGCTACGGATAAACATATTCAAGACTGGTGCCTTTCTATGGAACAACCTACCCCTGACAGTCAAATCGTGTTATTCTTTCAGCTCCTTCGAGTGAAAACTTCATGCACACCTTGAAGCAGTTACACAGAATGGATTGTGACAACAACAACAACTGATAGGAGAGAGAGAGAGAGGTTTTCGAATGATAGTCGTTGCAGTGACTGGTCATTTGAGACCTAGTTTCTACACCCATTCAGTACCGCCCCAGACCTGCTTGTGCGAGTAAAACTTCTTTCTTATTTTTTATTTTTTTTATTTTTTATTTTTATTTTTTTTATTTTTTTGGGGGGTAGGGGTGTCGGTAGGTAGGTAGGTAGTGTTGCTTAATGTCCTCAGATGTCAGTTGACATATTAGGGACAAGCTGAGACCAATGCCGAAGCATGGTTCAATATAGCTTTACGTCCATGGAAACCAAAAGGCTCGTTAGGACGGACAGCCCAGGACGGCCACCTCGACTCTCACACAGCTCCTGAACTATGAATAGTAGGGGTGTCTCCCTTAATGTTGTTTATAAGCGTTGATTGCTTCTGTTTTATTCTCCAATATTAGTCATATGAATTTGCCAGGTGTTCTACTGCCTTATCTGCTGGTTGCTGTTCACACATTTATAACTGAGTGATTCATGTATGCACTTTATGCATCTGGCGCTAGGAACACGTTGTTTTTGAAAAAAATGTTTTAATAAAAACATTATGTTCCATATGTTATTTTTAAGTATAAAAAGTACACTTACTCATTCATGCTTATATGTATATAAATGATGCCCTGTAATTTTATATTCACTCTCAGTAGCTTAGCAAGGACTAGTTGTTAGACAGGTATTAACTGAATCTAAATTACAATCCTTGTAAAATAGGTTTTCCAGCTGAGTTCTCTTTCTGCGGGCGTTACACAAAATTATAAAACTGTGCATTCATCGATATCATATAAACTGGGCAGGAAACACGTTTTTTTGAATAAAAAATTAATAAAAAATTTGTTCAAGGGAATTTTTAAAAGAAAAAAAAAAAAAAGCCAAAATGCAAAAAAAAAACCCAAAAAAAAAAAAACCCCAAAAAACTAACCAAGGCTAGTTGTTGCAAAATTTTGAAAAAAAAATTAAAATAAGGTTTTCCAGCTGAGTTCTCTTTCTCGCCGAGCGCGCAGTTGACCACTTCAAAAGGTTCGCACCTGCGGAGGAAAAGGCACGCTTGTGACCAAGTGTGCGTACTCGAAACTACCTCCTTGTGGTCTCTGTGGACGTAAAGCAACACTGAACACAAAACTGAAAACGTGCTTGTGAGCTTCTCTGGACAATCCACGCTGTGCACTGTGCTTGTGCTGAGGACACATCGTTCAACGCCCTGTCAAAACTGACTAACTTGTATCTCTTGGTTAAAAACTCAGTACCTCGTGGTTAAAAATTCCGTATCTCTTGGTTAAAAACTCAGTACTTCGTGGTTAAACACTCCGTATCTAAAAACTCCATATCTCTTGGTTAAAAACTCCGTATCTCTTGGTTATAAACTCCATACCTCGTGGTTAAAAACTCCATACCTCGTGGTTAAAAACTCCATACCTTGTGGTTAAAAACTCCATATCTCTTGGTTAAAAACTCCATATCTCGTGGTTAAAAACTCCATACCTCCTGGTTAAAAACTCCGTATCTCTTGGTTAAAAACTCCTTACATCGTGGTTAAAAACTCCGTATCTAAAAACTCCTTATTTCTTGGTTAAAAACTCCATATCTCTTGGTTAAAAACTCCATATCTCTTGGTGAAAAACTCGATATTTCTTGGTGAAAAACTCCGTATCTCTTGGTTAAAAACTCCATATCTCTTGTTTAAAAACTCCATATCTCTTGGTTAAAAACTCCGTATCTCTTGGTTAAAAACTCCATATCTCGTGGTAAAAACTCCATATTTCTTGGTTAAAAACCTCCATATCTCTTGGTTACAATCGTGGTTAAAAACTCCATTTTTTTCTTGGTTAAAAACTCCGTATATCTTGGTTAAAATCTCCATATCTCTTGGTTACAAACTCTATATCTCTTCCATACCTCTTGGTTAAAAATTCCATATCTCTTGGTTAAAAACACCATATCTCTTGGTTAAAATCTCCATATCTCTTGGTTAAAAACTCCATATCTCTTGGTTAAAACCTCCGCATAAGTTCGAGTTTGCAGGATGGACTCGAGCATGCGGGCTTTGAGTCCTTTCAGAGGACAGTGCGCGTGCTGTGGCCGTGTAGTGTAAGCGATGAGACGCAGACGAGCAGACGGAGTCCTTCATGTCATGCTGTTCCAAGGTAGCATAATTATTAGCGCGAGTTCTCTCCCGTCTCCTGTGGTTGTTGCGGCAACAGTTTTGCTGATCCCGGCGGCATGGCTACTTGAAGTCTGGTGTAGTCTACAAAATTAGACCACTGGCGACCTGCGGTCGGTTGCCTAATTTACCGTGTGCTATCGATTTTATCTCAGCTCGACTTATCCGAATTTTCTTCTTCCTCCTCCTCTGCCACCTCCTCCTTCTTCAGTTTCTTGTGTGTGTGTGTGTGTGTGTGTGTGTGTGTGTGTGTGTGTGTGTGTGTGTGTGTGTGTGTGTGTGTGTGTGTGTGTGTGTGTGTGTGTGTATTTTACTTTTTGTTTTTTGTTTGTTTTTGCGTTTTTTTCTTCCTCTTTTTTCTAGTCTTTCTTTTTCTTCTTCTTCTTTCTCTTCTTCTGCTTCCTCTCTTTATTCTTCTCCTTCTTCCTCTTCTTCTCCTTCTTTTTCCTCTCCTTCTTCTTCTTCTTCTCCTTCTCCTTGCTCTTCTTCTATTTCTCATTCTTCTCTTTAATCCCATTCTTCTTCTACTTCGTCTCTTTCTTCTTCACCAAGTTTTGTCGTTCTGCTTCTTCCTCTGTTTCTTTTCTTTTCTTTCTCTCCTCTTCGTTCTTCTTTCTCTTTTTCTCCTTCTTCTTCTTCCTCTTCGTCTCCTTCACCACATTCATCTTCTCCTTTCTTTCTTCTTCTCTTTCTTCATCCTCTTATCCTTTTCCCTCTTCTTCTCCTCCTCTTCCTCCTCCTCCTCCACCTCTTCTTCTTCTTGTTTTGTCGTTCTCCTTCTTTCTCCGCTTGTTTTTTTCTCTCTCTCTCTCCTTCTCTTCGTTCTTCTTCCTCTTTTTCTTCTTCCTCTTCTCCTCCTTCATCCCTAAGTTTTGTCATTCTCCTGCTTCCTCTGCTTCTTTTTCTTTTGTCTTCTCTTTCTTCTTCCTCTCCTTCTCCTCCTTCTTCTTCCTCTTTTTCTCCTTCGCCCCATGCATCTTCTGCTGGCTTTCTTCTTCTCCTTCTTCATCCTCTTCAGTCTCCCTTTTCCTCTCCTTCTTCTTCTCCTTCTCCTCCTCCTTCTTCCTCTTTCTCTCCTTCTTCTTCTTCTCCTTCGACGAGGGAGCGGAAATAGCTCAGTGGTAGAGCTCCGGACTCGTGATCGGAAGGTCGAGGGTTCGATTCCCTGCAGGAGCGGCGGGAGAAATTGCTTCTCCAGGGTCCGCTTTCTGTGCTGGCTCTTATTTCGGTATCCGTTCCACCCCCGTGTTACCGCAGTGGCACGCAAAAGATCCCGGTCATTCTCCAAAAGATCAGGTGGCGGCGGTTAGAACTAGACGCACATGCACCCTACGTATGCAGCTTCGAATAAAGTGGCACTGTAAACTGGTCCATGGTTGTAACAGAACATGCGCCGAGACGGCAGCAGTTTCACGTGGCACAACCATGTAACAACCAAACAGCGCTGTAAGTACACCACTTCGGTAGACATTCGAAAACGGGCTGTGGCTATAGCCACTCGTTCAGAGTCGTATTCGAATCGGAAGCAGAAAACAGCGCCATATAAAAACCGTCATTATATATTCTTCCTGTGAGCCGGTTTGGCCTAGCGGTAAAGCGTTAGACTGGGAAGCAGAAGGACCTCGGTTCGATTCCGCTTCGGCTCTGCTCTCTCTTCAAAAGGCTGTGGTCTGTGGATACTCTTAGTGACTTTGTCCCTCACAATTATAAAACATTAAAATGGCTCTCATCTCTGCCCATCTTAATGCAAGAGTCATTCTGGTGGTGTCAGTGTAGCGACAGGTATATAATCTCCCTCTCCCCCCACCTCCATATCCCGTTCCCCCTTCTTTTCCCCGTCCCTAATAAGCCTTGTCGGTCCTGTGGACGTTAAGCACCATGTTTATTTACTTACTATTTCTTCCTCCTCTTCTCATCCTCCTCCTCCTCCTCCTTCTTCTTCTTCTTCCCCGTCAATCAGTTACCGTCGCCAACCACGAAGTCCGATTAATCTCTTTGTTCTTCGTCTTCAATTTGTCTTCTTCTTCTTCATATTTTTATTTTACATTTTTCGTCTTCGTCGTCGTCCCCTCCGTTGACCAAGTCATTAGCAGTAGTATTCGTCTTCTTCTTCGTCGTCGTTGTCTTTGTTGTTGTCGTTATGTCCAGTCCCCATCCCGTGGTTTTTGCATAAATCAGTAATCAAGGATTCTGTGAAGGATCGAAGATGTCTTTCGCTCTCGAAGATTATTTTGGATATGGTGTACGAAAACGTGCTATCAGCTGAAAGGGAAGCTGTTGCGGCACGTTTTGTCACCCCGGGCACATTTTGTCACCCCGGGCACCCCCTTTTGTCACCCCGGGCACATTTTGTCGCCAAGATAACATAAATGCGTCAAATTTGATGCAGTGCCTGCACGTTTTGTCACCCCGGCACATTTTGTCCCCCGGGCACATTTTGTCACCCAGGGCACATAAATGTCGCCAAATTATCAGTGCCGCACGTTTTGATTCAGCGCCTGCACGTTTTGTCACCCCGGCACATTTTGTTACCAATATGACAAAACGTGTCAAATTTTATGCAGTGCCTGCCCGTTTTGTCACGCCAGCACATTTTGTCACCAAGGTGACCAAGGTGACAAAACGTGTCAAATTTGATGCAGTGCCTGCCTGTTTTGTCACCACGTGATGACAAAACGTGCCCAAAGCTG
>JABMCL010003035.1:32500-40000 GCA_018857735.1 Alviniconcha marisindica
GCTTGCAGAGTGTGACTAAAGATTTCCCCCTTTATGACGGGAATAAACTATGGCAGAGACAGAAGGTCGACCATAGCTTGGAGTGTGTGACTAAAGATACCCTTTATGACGTAATGAATGGCAGATACAGAAGTTCGGCCACTGCTTGCAGCGTGTGACTAAGATTCCCTTTATGACGTAATGAATGGCAGATACAGATCGGCCATTGCTTGCAGTGTGTGACTAAAGTTCCCCTTTATGACGGGAATAAACTATGGCAGAGACAGAAGGTCGACCATCGCTTGGAGTGTGTGACTAAAGATACCCTTTATGACGTAATGAATGGCAGATACAGATCGGCCATTGCTTGCAGTGTGTGACTAAAGATACCCTTTATGACGTAATGAATGGCAGATACAGATCGGCCATTGCTTGCAGTGTGTGACTAAAGTTCCCCTTTATGAGGTAATAAACTATGGCAGAGACAGAAGGTCGACCATCGCTTGGAGTGTGTGACTAAAGATACCCTTTATGGCGTAAGCAACTATAGCAGAGACAGGTCTGCCACTGCTTGGAGTATGTAACTAAAAATTATCTTTATGGCGTAATAATGGCAGAGACAGAAGGTCGGCCACAGCGTGGAGTGTGTGACTAAACGTCCCCTTTATGACGTAATAAACTATGGCAGAGACAGGTCTGCTACTGCTTGGAGTGTGTGACTAAAGATTCTCTTTATGACGTGTTGCATAGACAGAAGATCGGCCACTGATTGGAGTATGTGACTAAACTTCCCCTCTATGACGCAATGAACGGCCGAGACAGATGGTCGACCACCGTTTGGAGTGTGTGACTAAACGTCCCCTTTGTGACGTAATGAATGGCCGAGACAGATGGTCGACCACCGTTTGGAGTGTGTGAGTAAAGATCCCCTTTATGACGTAATGAATGGCCGAGACAGATGGTCGACCACCGTTTGGAGTGTGTGAATAAAGATTCCATTTATAACGTAATGAATGGCCTAGACAGATGGTCGACCACTGTTTGGAGTGTGTGGGTAAAGATCTCCTTTATGACGTAATGAACGGCCGAGACAGATGGTCGACCACCGTTTGGAGTGTGTGAGTAAAGATCTCCTTTATGACGTAATGAATGGCCGAGACAGATGGTCGACCACCGTTTGGAGTGTGTGACTAAACTTCCCCTTTATGACGTAATGAATGGCCGAGACAGAAGGTCGAACGAGTGAGTGACTAAGGCTTCTTTTTACGGTTCCAAGATATACCCATAGTTCAGGAGCTGTGTGAGAGTCGAGGTGGCCGTCCTGAGCTGTCCGTCCTAACGAGCCTCCTGGTTTCTGTGGAAGGTAAAGAATTACTGAACCGTGCTTCGGCATTGGTCACAGCTTGTCCCTAACACGTCAGCCGACGTCTGAGGACGTTAAGCAACACCACCTACCCTCCAAGCTACACGGCCGGGACAGACTGTCGACGGGCCCGCGTGGGTGCTTGGAGCGTCGACCGGGGCCCTGTGGACTGACACTGACACGTGCTTACCGGTGGGAGCAACGGGAGCGGTGAACTTCCCGACGACACAGAGCAAGCCCGGCAGTTGAGGCTTCCTAACTTCAGCTGCGCGCAGTCTCCGCTGTTTTCACCGACTCACCCGCTGTCAAGTCAATACGGACAGCTGTGCCTCTTCACAGTAACCACGCCACAGCATGCCGGTAATCAGTGACAGTAACCAGGCAGTATCAGTACCGGCAACAACAGACTGCAGGCCAGTAACCAGACAGGTACCAGTAACCAGACAGCATCAGTACCGGCAGTAACAGACAGCAGGCCAGAAACCAGACGGTGATCAGACAGATACCAGTAACCAGACAGCATCAGTACCGGCAGTAACAGACAGCAGGCCTGTAACCAGACAGCATCAGTACCGGCAGTAACAGACAGCAGGCCAGTAACCAGACAGCATCAGTACCGTCAGTAACAGACAGCAGGCCTGTAACCAGACAGCATCAGTACCGGCAGTAACAGACAGCAGGCCTGTAACCAGACAGCATCAGTACCGGCAGTAACAGACAGCAGGCCTGTAACCAGACAGCATCAGTACCGGTAGTAACAGACAGCAGGCCTGTAACCAGACAGCATCAGTACCGGCAGTAACAGACAGCAGGCATGTAACCAGACAGCATCAGTACCGGTAGTAACAGACACTGCAGGCCAGTAACCAGACAGCATCAGTACCGGTAGTAACAGACAGCAGGCCTGTAACCAGACAGCATCAGTACCGGTAGTAACAGACAGCAGGCCTGTAACCAGACAGCATCAGTACCGGTAGTAACAGACAGCAGGCCTGTAACCAGACAGTATCAGTACCGGCAGTAACAGGCAGCAGGCCTGTAACCAGACAGCATCAGTACCGGTAGTAACAGACAGCAGGCCTGTAACCAGACGGTGATCAGACAGATACCAGTAACCACACAGCATCAGTACCGGCAGTAACGGACAGCAGACCAGTAACCAGATAGATACTAGTAACTTGACCAGGCAGCAGCAGTACCAGCAGTAACAGACAGCAGACCAGTAACCAGACATCATCAGTACCGGCAGCAAAAGACAGCAAGCCAGTAACCAGACGGTGATCAGACATACCAGTAACCAGACAGCATCAGTACCGGTAGTAACAGACAGCCGGCCTGTAACCAGACAACATCAGTACCGGCAGTAACAGACAGCCGGCCTGTAACCAGATAGCATCAGTACCGGCAGTAACAGACAGCAGGCCTGTAACCAGACAGCATCAGTACCGGTAGTAACAGACAGCAGGCCTGTAACCAGACAGCAGTACCGGATCAGACAGCATACCAGTAACCAGACAGCATCAGTACCGGTAGTAACAGACAGCAGGCCTGTAACCAGACAGCATCAGTACCGGTAGTAACAGACAGCAGGCCTGTAACCAGACAGCATCAGTACCGGCAGTAACAGACAGCAGGCCTGTAACCAGACGGTGACCAGACATATACCTGTAACCAGAGCACACCAGTAACCAGTCAGCATACCCGGCCGTAGCCAAACGCCATACCTGTGACTCGACAGCATACCAGTAACCAGACTACCAATAACCAGACAGAACAACAGTCAGTGACCAGAGAGCATATTACCAGTAACAACTTAAAACAGCATACCAACGACCAGACAGCATACCAGTAACCAGACAGCATATTACCAGTACTGATTTGAAGCATACTAATGATCAGACAGCATGCCATATAACCAGACTACCAATAACCAGACAGAGCATACTAATGATCAGACAGCATGCCATATAACCAGACTACCAATAACCAGACAGAGCATACTAATGATCAGACAGCATGCCATATAACCAGACTACCAATAACCAGACAGAGCATACTAATGATCAGACAGCATGCCATATAACCAGACTACCAATAACCAGACAGAACAAGAGTAAATAGCATATCAGTGACCAGACAGCATATTACCAGTAACAACTTGAAACAGCACACCAATGACCAGACAGCATATTACCAGTAACAACTTGAAACAGAACACCAATGACCAGACAGCATATTACCAGTAACAACTTGAAACAGAACACCAATGACCAGACAGCATATTACCAGTAACGACTTTAAACAATATACCACGACAGCGGCACGCCAGTAACTAGGCAGCACACCAGTAACAATTAACCGTATACCGCTAACTAGATAGCATATCAGTAACCAGACCGTATATCAGTCACAAGACAGCATACTGTGACCAGAGTGTCACAACTGGAAGTAACTAGCGACAGCCGCATACCGGGATCCTCCAAACAGCATAATAGTAACAAGACAATAACATCAAATCAATAGCAAGACAGCATATCAGTAACATCATATCACTAACAAGACAGTGTGTCACTAACAAGACAGTGTGTCACTAACAAGACACCATATCACTCAGTAGCAAGTCATCATATCAATAACGAGACAGCATATCGCTAACAAGACAGCATCAACATGACAAGACAGCATACCCGCAGGAACCACACAGCATACGGTAACCAGACAGTTCGGTTGAGTTCGGCCTATGTGTTCGGCGGAAAAGCCCGTATGCGCTCCACCCCGTCTCTCAGAAATTTCCCCGACGTTGCCTTTGAAACAGTTCCAATGTTCGTCTGATTGACGATAGCCCTGTCCTTCAGTGCTGCCAACACTAACTGTGTAGCCAGACAGTTACCAGTAACTGCCGGACAGAAATGTCAGTAACAAGACAACATAGGCTACCAGTGACTATAAACAGTACACCAGTAGCACGGCAGTTACTTCGGTACAAGAACAAAGAAAAAAGGGGAAAACACGGTTGCGAGCCACTAGTAGTAGCCTTAATCAGTGTGCATCTGCGCGTGTTGAAGCAACAGTAACTAGATCAAGGTCCGCTGAAAACTTCACGGTACTGAAGGACTGAAGCGGAATCAAAGAATACGTCACTTGAAACTAGTCGTGCTGCAAAGTAGAGAGACTTGTGGTGGGTCTGCTGCAGACTGGCAGCTAGACTGAATAGCGCGGCCACGCACGCTTTCAGGAGTAGTTCTAATTCATGTCTCTGCGCTCACACGAGTCGACAATCTCTCTCAGGAATACAGCGACGCTAGGCAGTAAAAGGTTACCTCCCTTGGCTAAGCGTCTGCGCGGTCAACGTATCGCAATTTTGTGCTCTCATTATCTATTTAATTCCAAAACAAATATAGAACAAATACAAAAGTTAATAGATTTAGTGCTTTATTGAAAATATTTTGGTAATAATCTATTTCTGTGAAAGAAAAGCAGAAATGCTTGTATTGCATGTAGTCGAAGCAGTTTTTGGATTAATTTCATTTAGATTCATCTAGGTCTGTTGATCCTGCTTCTTCCATACAAAGTTTGAACAAATTGTTGGAGTCTGGATGCGATACTGCGTCGGACAAATATTAATCCAATATTGGAAATTACTATTGTTATTAACATCAGCTTTGTCGTCTGTTTCGTATACAGCCTCCTTATGGTTTTTATTTTTAAAAAAAAAATCTTTCTCTCACCATAGAGCTGACGCCAGGCATGCATGGGTTATGGGTTGCTTTTACAACTGCGATTTCAGGCTAGCTCTAGTCTAAATTACTTCCTTTAACATTACTGTTTTTCTACACATTCTTGCTTGTATTTTGATCCAGCTACTTCTTCTTTTTTTTAAATGCGTATTCAAGGAAAACTGAATAAAGATAAGTTTAACTGCATAACAGAACCATTGAGTCCTTTGAAAAAGTAAACATATTTTTGCAATATTCAACCAAAGCAGTTTTCAGTCAATATTCATTAATTGGGGTTGTTGGTATGGATAATGACATTTTAAGTTCTACTAAGTTTGAAAATATTGCTGGCATCCCAGCGCTCTTCTGCACCAGAAAGACTCAAAAGTATTATTGCAGATGCATGTTGGTTTGGTTGAACTTGTTTAACACTTTTTCCGAAGAGGTACTGGCAAGGACCGAGATCCCAGGAGGTGGGGGGAGAGGGAGACTGTACCTAACACTGCACTGTCACCACCACAATGACTCCTGCGTTAAGGTGGACAGCGACGAGAGCCATTTTAATGTTTTATCAAATTAAATGTGTGTGACAGAGAATCATTGTTGAGATAGACAGATAGAACTCGAACTTGAACTCGAAAACTTTAATTTACAAGGATTATAGTTTAGGTTCAGTCAAAAACCTGTCTAACAACTAATCCTTGTTAAGCTACTGATGAGTAAATATAAAATTACAGGCATCATTTATATTCATATAGGCATGAATGAGTGAGTGAAATGTTATACATGAGAATTTCCACACAAAACATAGCATGTTACATAGATAGATAGATAGATAGATTGATGGAGAAAAATAGATAGATGCAAGGATTCCTAATAAAGTCTTGGTTAAGACTGGTGCATAGCTCGTTTTCTCTTCAAAAGGCTAGTCAGTGTGTATAACAGCCTGCTTGCTGGTCTTCCTGCATGAGTCAGGATTTTTCTCTTTTGTTTTTCCACTTTGATTTATAAAGTTTCACCCTCACATAATCCACATGGTTCATTTCAATATCAAACGTTTGAGGGGACAAAATTCTGTGCTGCATCAAACAAAATATAAAAGCATAAAGCAGGAAGTATGATTACTTAAGAAGAGGGCAGTCTCCAATACCATGTTTCAGTTACTTCTGTATATATTCACATGCAAAACAATTACAAATGACAGTTTGTGCTACATTTAGTGCACTAGTTGTATCAATAACAATGATTTCTACATGGCTCTCTCTCTCTCTCTCTCTCTCTCTCTCTCTCTGGTGGTTTTGTTGTTGTTGTTGTTGTTGTTTGTTTGTTTGTTGTTGTTTTGGGGGGATTTTTTAATGTTTCATTTAATTGTTAGGGACAAATTCACAAGACAGTGTTCACAGACCAAAACTTTTGAAGACAAAAGAGAGCCAAAGCGAAATTCAACAGAGGTCCTTCTGCTCTTACCTAATGCCTTACCACTGGGCCAAACTGGCTCTCTGGGGTGTGGTCTCCTTTTGTGGTGCTTAACATCCACATGAGCTACATACGGCTTATTATGGGCCGGAGGGGTGGGGTGGGTCGCTGCGCTTGATATTGATAGAGGGAGGCGGAAGTGGCAATCCAAGGGAAACAACTCCCGCCAGTCCTCTTCGAGGCCGGTTAGGCAAGAGTTACTTCTCTTGTTCCGAGCGTACAAATCAATGTCGATTTGAACTAGCAAGATTCATTCAAGGTACCCTCTGTTGTCAAGCAATTGGAAGGGGGGGGCGGGGGGGGGGGGGGGGGGGGGGGGGTGGAGAGAATGACCGAGGTCCTGCTGCTCAGTTCTCTTCTTTGGCGTTCTCCTATCGTTTCAAAAGATGTGGTTTAGGAACTACGTGCACCCCCCCCCCCCCCCCCCACACCCCTCAACACTTGGAATGGCTAGCACTGCCAGAAGGCAGAATTATCATCCCCACCCCCCTTCCTCTACCTCCTGGGATCTGTCCTGGCCAGCATCTCTGGCCTGAGGTAACTGGCTTGGCAGCAAACAAGTCTAACATGGGAAGAGCTGACCGGACAGTGACATCATGATCAGAGCCAGACTGTCTTATTGTCTTATTGTCAGAGACAGGACTGTCTGCCTTATGGGGCTTAATGTCAGAGACAGGACTGTCTGTTAATGTCAGAAACAGGACTGTCTGCCTTATGGGACTGAATGTCAGAGACAGGACTGTCTGTCTTATGGGGCTTAATGTCAGAGACAGGACTGTCTGTATTATGGGGCTTAGTGTCAGAGACAGGACTGTCTGTCTTGTGAGGCTGAATGTCAGAGACAGGACTGTCTGTCTTATGGGACTGAATGTCAGAGACAGGACTGTCTGTTTTATGGGACTGAACGTCAGAGACAGGACTGTCTGACTTATGGGACTGAACGTCAGAGACAGGACTGTCTGACTT
>JABMCL010003035.1:45000-55000 GCA_018857735.1 Alviniconcha marisindica
AGGTGAACTTTCAACGTATTTTCCTTTTTGTTTTTTTCATCGTTTTGGTGCCAAACGTGTAAACTGCTGTGTTTGTGTAAATAGGCTTCGCAAAGCAGTTATGTTTTGGGGTGATTGTTATAATTTATGTCAAGCGGCATGGATGAGAAGTGATAACTTGAAGTGGGTGTGGACATGTCCCGGCGCTCAGTGTAGGCAAACACGGAATGTCAGTCAATGCAATGTGTACAGGTATGTATACACGTATCGTATCCTCGTGACAGTGTGTACCAGACTCAATTTCAATCGCCCGGCACGATCCGGTAATGGCGTCAATTGGTTTTTGCCGCCCTGGCCGGTACACCGAAAGCAGTCCTTTTGATGTCGGAGATGACAATCAACTGAGTTAACAGAGGGGCAGCCCTAGACAGAAAAGATCACATATGCAGTTAAAAAAACCCTGTAGTCCATGTCAGAGTTAGGTGGATTATCATGAAAACGCCAAAATAACCCAGCATACACGCACTACTGAAAAGTGAGTTTTCATGTTGAAGTTGCGGGACAGTATACGAAAGAGGCTTTTGAGAAGAAGGCGCTGAGCACTGCGAGCTGTTTTCTTCTCATCGGCCCTCCACACCCCTCACCCCCCCCCCCCCCCCCCCCCCCACCTCCATGTCCCCGGCCTATCTGGTTGCCGCTGCACTTAACTCAAAAGCTCGACTGACCGTCAGTCAAAACTGACTTTGGCAAAACGGCTTTTAATCTGTGCTTGATATTGTCTGGGTCGGTTATTTGGTGGGTTTTGTGGTTATCACTGTGTGGTTATCACACGAGGTGAGTTTTGTGCGAGTTGGCCTGAGTACTGAAAAGCGGTGAGATTAGTTAGTTATGTCTCAGGTGTAATTATGTCATGGCTACGCGGACTTGCTCGACTGACAATGATGATTCAGTGCCGGCACCCATCATTCAGGATGGTGAGTTGCCCCGCCGGCGGTTCACTCAATAATGCACCGCCCTCCCGCCGGCTGTTCAGGAGGTTGTAGGTGTGTCCTCCACTGGCGGTGTGTGTGTGTTGTGTGTCAGTGACAGCCTCTGTGTGTGTGTGTGTGTGTGTGTGTGTGTGTGTGTGGTGTGTGTGTGTGTGCTGTGTGTGTGTAGTGTGTGCGTGCGTGCGTGCGTGTGTGTGTGAGTGTGTGTGTGTGTGTGTGTGTGTGTGTGTGTGTGTGTGTGTGTGTGTGTGTGAGCCTCTGTGTGTGTGTATGTGTCAAAGTGTATGTACTTGTATGTCAGTCAGTGTCAGTGTGTGTCTTGTGTGTGTGTGTGTGTGGTAGTGTGAGTCACAGACGGTGTGTGTGGCAGTGTGTGTGTGTGTGTGTGTGTGTGTGTGTGTCAGTGTGTGTGTGTGCGTGCGTGTCAGTGTGTCACACTGTGTATCCGTGTCCCGCTGAGTCAGTCACAATGTTAGCATCACGTAGTCGTGCACCTGCCGCACCACTCACACGATGCGGCATCGGCCGGTTAGTAGTCAGCCGTCAGTCTTGCTCACGTGCCTGCAACCCCTGTTTTCCCCGCTAGCAGTGAAACTGAACTGTGACAGAGCCACGGGCCGGGATTTGATGGAGCTCCACAGTGAAACTGATGATGTCAGGTGCCCCCAGGCAAAGGCCACGCTTCAATTCCTCCTCAGCCCGTCTGTATGGAGTCTGTTCAGCACGGACTTCATGCGGACAGGTGGGCGTGGCCGCCACTCGGTCAGGGATGCGTCAATGGGAACGGAGGCCACATCAGTTGAGAAACCTATGCGGCAAACACGATGAGTGTCGGTGCGGCAGACGGGTTTATCAGTGAATGTAATGCCGTTTAACTGGCTGGTTACCCTGGAGTGTGGGGAGTGAGCGGTGCGTTGTACTCTTGAACTTCACAGAGATTATTGGCTTTTTTCTTCTTCTTTCTTTTCTTTTTTCTTTGTGCGTGTGTGTGTGTGTGTGTGTGTGTGTGTGTGTGTGTGTGTATCAGTGTGTGTGTGTGTGTGTGTGTGTGTGTAGGGAGTGTGTGTGTGGGGAGGTGCATGTCAGTGAGTGTGTCAGTGTGTGTGTGCGCCGTTGTGTGTGTGTGTGGGGGGGGGGGAATCTTTTTTCTTTCCGAAACCGTAGTTTGGGTGTATTCAGAGACTCAGTCACCTCTCGCTCTCAGACTTAAGGTTAGGATTATGTAGCAGCATAGCCTGCAGTTTATTGTTCAGTTTTACCGCTCAGTCGCGGAAGCCTTCTAGTCAACCGTGGCGCAGGTTACAAACATGCTTGACGCACGTTCCGCACTGTGGCGGGTCAGTTCTCAACGGTGAGTGGCTGCTTCGCCAAGTCAGTGAAGGAAGTAGGCCAAAAAACAATCACTAGGTATAATATGTCTAGCTGTCACATCAGTTGTGTGCAGGTTAACATTTTAAGGTAAGGCCGCTTGCCCAAAATGAGGCATCAGAAAAAGCTTGGGTGGAATAAAATGCTGCTGTACGTTATTGTAATGTCAGTTTGATATTACTCGGTGTGTTTGGGTCATCTCTACAGGCTGTCTTAACTCACTGCCCAGTACTGGTTAATAATAATAATAATAATAATAATAATAATAAAGAGCCGGGATTTCTAGAGCGCCCATCAACCGCACAAGGTGGGAGCACAGGGCGCTTTACCATAACACTAATAACACACACACACACACACACACACACACACACACACACACACACACACATGACACACACACACATCACCCCGCACACACGCGCGCGTAATATATTACCCTCTGCTATTTTCTACATTCTCGCATATTCCTCCTTCTCTTTTCTTCCCCTCTCTCTCTCTCTCTCTCTCTCTCTCTCTCTCTCTCTCTCTCTCTATATATATATATATATAAACACCACACACACACATACACTGACACACACACCACACACACACACACACACACACACACACACACACACACACACACACACACACACTCACACACACACACACACACACACACACACACACACACACACACACACATCGGTGTAAACGGATATTATTGCAGATTTCTTCCACTGCGTGTTGCATCATCCCGTGGTTAATCTGACCTGGCATTCCTCTTTTCACAAAATCATGTCTGCTGTATCATACACCCATTTTTTTCAGTTGTAGAATGGAGGAGGGGGTGCAGCCGAAGCCGCGAACTCCGACAAACACTGAGCTGATCGGTCAGCAGGTGGACATTGCGGTATGTGAGAGTTGACGTGTCCGCAAGTCAGGCGCCTGTGGCCAAAGTTGTGTGTCCTGCGTGCCCTCAGTCTAGTCACGTCCGGCGCCTGTGTTTTGACATCCCCTCCTGCCAGAGCCAGTGTTTCTGGTTCCTGTGTCGGCAGTGTCTGCAATGACATTGGTCCAGTCTCACAGACGTAGGTATTTCAGTGTCGGCAGTGACATTGGTCCAGTCTCACAGACGTAGGTATTTCAGTGTCTGCAATGACATTGGTCCAGTCTCACAGACGTATTGGTCCAGTCTCACAGACGTAGGTATTTCAGTGTCTGCAATAACATTGGTCCAGTCTCACAGACATATTGGTCCAATCTCACAGACACATTGGTCCAGTCTCACAGACATATTGGTCCAGTCTCACAGACACATTGGTCCAGTCTCACAGACATATTGGTCCAGTCTCACAGACACATTGGTCCAGTCTCACAGATGTATGTATTTCAGTGTTTGCAGTAACATTGGTCCAGTCTCAGTCACAGACATATTGGTCCAGTCTCACAAATATATTGGTCCAGTCTCACAGACATATTGGTCCAGTCTCACAGACACATTGGTCCAGTCTCACAGACGTATGTATTTCAGTGTCTGCAATAACATTGGTCCAGTCTCAGTCACAGACATATTGGTCCAGTCTCACATATTGGTCCAGTCTCATAGACGTAGGCATTTCCGTGTCAGCAATAATATTGGTCCTGTCTTACAGATGTAGATATTTCAGTGGCAGCAATAACAGTGGCCTTGTCTCACAAACACAATGGTCCAGTCTCACAGACATATTGGTCCAGTCTCACAGACATTGGTAATGGCAGCAATAACGTTGGTCCAGTCTCACAGACATACTGGTCCAGTCTCACTGACGTAGGTATTTCAATGGCCAAATAACGGTGGTCCAGTCTCACAGACATTGGTAATGGCAGCAATAACGTTGGTCCAGTCTCACTGACATATTGGTCCAGTCTCACTGACGTAGGTATTTCAATGGCCAAATAACGGTGGTCCAGTCTCACAGACTTTGGGTTTCAGTAATTGGCCAGCTCATAACGTTTGGTCCAGTCTCACAGTAGGTATTTCAATGCCAAATAACGGTGGTCCGGTCTCACAGACACTGGTAATGGCAGCAATAACGTTGGTCCAGTCTCACAGACATACTGGTCCAGTCTCACTGACGTAGGTATTTCAGTGGCAGGTCCATGCCTGCTCACAGAGACAGCGAAATAAGTCAAGCGGCAGCCATGAGGGAGTTTCGCTTTGGGCTTGCCTGACAAAATCGGGGCTGGACGCATTCCTAGACGTTAGTCAACCGACATCGGTAGCCTGGACTTACAGCTATGGTGTTTTTTCAGTGTAAAAATAATGCGCTGTGTCGTATTTTATCAGGGGCTGTGTCGACAGTTTCAGCCGGTCATGAGCACTTTTGGAGACCTTTTTCTTTATCACGTTTCTACAGTGTGTACTGTCATATCAGTCTTGGGCGTTTCCGGTCCGGAGATATCCCTATCATTGTCAAATCAGTTTTGTTTCAAGGTTGTTTGTGTGTTTGTTTTTCATTTGAAAGGAAAATGTGAGCACTACCGCGAATAAATAATAAACGGATGGGAACACTGAAAATGACCATGTACACAAACGGGAGCAAAAGGACCATGTACAGTTTAAGAAGTGCACAATAGTAGGTTGCTGTATGAATGACTCCGATATATAACCACGGCTACACTGAATGACTAGCAGAAACGTGACGCTATGCTAAAACTGATGAGCGTCATCAAACCAGTTCTGTCTCAGTCGGCGAAGCCAAACGTAAACATATATATGCTTGATACACAGGTGCATTCATTCACCCAAAATACACACACACACACACACACACACACACACACACACACACACACACACACACACACACACACACACACACACACACACACACACACACACACACACACACACACACACACACACACACACACACACACACACACTCACGTACGGGTTCGCGCACGCTCACACTATGACGTAGACATACGCTGTTTCCTTAGGATTTAACTTTTAAAGGTTTTCGGTTCTAGAACTCGGCTAGTACTGTCGGAACGACTCGGACTGACAGACTAAGCAAGCACTGCACGGCTGCTCTGGTCCACAACTGGCGATTTGTTAAATAACACTCAGATAATTTCAGTAAATCAACGTAATTTTACCCACTTCTCTGTGTAGAATAGAACAGCTCTAGAGAAATGTACTTAAAGTACATTTCTCTAGAGCTGTTCTGTTTTATCAACGTCACCAGCAGTTGTTCGCTCATTCCTTGGATACCCTACTTCCTTGTGTATTTCGCCCTAATAGAACCGTACTGGTTGCCTGGGCGTAAAAAGCCAAGTTACTTTCTTTGTGCATTTGTATTATAGTTGAGAGTCTAGCAGGGTCATGACAGGTTCAAAAGTGATACGCTTCCAAAGCCTAAACGGCGCTGCAGAAGTTATCGGAATGCAGAGAAAAATCGGAAGTACGTCAGAAGAAAATAGCCACCAGTTTAAGCTAATGAGGAGCCAATCAGCTTGGATGGAACCCAGCTCCAAGGCTTCATAGGCTTTTCAGAGGATGCGTGCGTTCCACTGAAAAAGTCTTGTTCGGCTCAGTCAGAATCGGTTCCAGATCTTACAGCCTGCTCGTTAGGAGGCAGATAGGAGTGCGTGTGCGTGAGCCGAGCTTCCTGGCCTTTGTAATATGCACTAGTCCTGTGTGTGTGTGTGTGTGTGTGTGTGGTTTTTGTGTGTGTGGCGGTGGTGGTGGTGGTGGTTTGTGTGTGTGTGTGTGTGTGTAGGGGGGGGGGGGGAGGTTGTTTTTGTTGTTATTGTTTTGTTGTTTTTGTGTTGTTGTTGTTTTTGTTGTTGTGAATTTTGTTTTGTTGTTGTTGTCGTTGTTTTGTTTTGTTTTTTGTTGAGGGGGGGGGGGGGGGGGGGGGGGGGTACGGTCGTGAACTTGTTTCACATGTTCTTGATTCACGAAATAGATGCAACTACAGCCAGTTTATCTAGCTGCGTTTCTGACGACGGCGACTGTTATATAAGAGAGGATATCTGGTTTCTGCAAGAGGCTTTTGTCTGTCCGACCTTTTCAGTCACCCTCTCCGTCCTTCGTCTGCCGTGTGGGTGTAGAGTTAGGCACACACAGCCATAGCCTCTAATTCCCGCACTGACATTCAGTTGCCGCTGTCTGCCGTGAAAACCCCCCACCCCTACGACCCCTCGCCCATCCTCCAGGACTGATGTTGGCACAGCCCTTGTTTTTCCTCGTCAGGCCACCTTGTCTGCATCCCGTCGGCCATGGCACGCTGGAGTCAAGGGCAACTGACGGGGTAGTCTTTGTTAGCAGCTGCCTTTCGTCTTCACTCGCCTGCTCAGTTCGGTTCAGTTCAGTTCGGTTCGGTTCGGTTCGAGACGGTATCTGTGCGCGCGGAAAAGCCCATATGCGCTCCACCCCGTCTCTCAGAATTGTCTCCAACGTTGCCTTCGAAACGGTTCCAGCGTTCGCCTGATGGACGATGGCCCCCGTTCAAGGAAGGTCGTCTAGCGCTTCCTCTTTCCACAATGTTCGTCTGATGGACGATGGCCCTCTCTCGTCCTTTCAAGGAAGGTCGTCTAGCGCTTCCTCTTTCTACAATGTTCGTCTGATGGACGATGGCCCTCTCTCGTCCTTTCAAGGAAGATCGTCTAGCGCTTCCTCCTTCCACGCCTCTTGCCTGCTCACCTCGTCAGTACTCACCGTCACTGACTGACCGACACAGCGGTCCGTGCCAACGCCGTTCAAGTCAGTGTTGCATTACGTCCTCGGAGACCATAAGCACTATTATGGACTGGGAGCGGCCCAGGACGGCCATCTCAGTCCACTTTCACACAGCTCCTGAGCTCTATGTCTGTTCAGTGTTGTTTTACGTCCACAGAGACCATAAGGACTATTAGGGACGGGGAGCCCGGGGATGGCCACCTCCACTTTCACACAACTCCTGCACTCTGACCAGTTCAAATTCAGTGTTGCATTACGTCCACAGAGACCATAAGGACTGTTAAGGACGGGGAGCCCAGGACGGCCACCTCCACTTTCACACAGCCCCAGAGCTCTGACAACGCTGTACCCACAGTATCTTATCTAGTTCTGCAGGTTTACGTGCAGTCGGTACAGTAGCTTGTATATATATAGATATAGTAGTCTGCTATAATCCCCCACCCCCACCCCCACCCCGCCCTCTAGTTTTAGAGCTTTCTTCTGTGAAGCCAGAGCTCAGGAGCTGTGTGAAAGTCGAGGTGGCCATCCCGGGCTCCCGTCCCTAATAATTATAATAATGGAAATTTGTAAAGCGCCTACCCTGCGGCTCAAAGCGCTGAACAAGCATACACACATAATGTACATCGAGATGGAAAATGTTATCAAAAACAAAAAACAAAAAAGGGGTCAAGTATAACTATGCAAAAGATGCACACACACACACACACACACACACACACACACACACACACACACACACACACACACACACACACACCTACGGTTTCTGTGGACGTAAAGTCAGAAAAGATTATTATTATTATTATTTTTTTTTGGGGGGGGGGAGTGGTTGGGTGTTGCTTTACGTCCACAGAAACCATAGGCTTTTTAGGGACGGGGAGCCCAGGACGGGCCACCTCGACTTTCACACAGCTCCTGAGCTCTGTTGTCATGAGCCGATTCCAGCCTGCATGCGTAAAGCAACACTTCAACAACAACTGTGGAGCCCCCCCAGCGCTGCGTCTGTATTTGGCGGGCATTGCTGGTGTGTGTGGCAACGCGGCGGGACGTCTGCAGCGTCGCAAAGTTGATGACACTGTCCTGCCAGTACAGTGCATGTCTCACCGACTGGTCAGTGCGGGTTGGCGCTGTCACTGACTTCGCAGTGAGCGACACAACGGCATGCAGAAGCTGCCATGCAGTCCGTGGACTCGCCCATTGTGTGCAGATTGTCCGGCGCTTTTTTTGTTGTTGTTGTTGTTGTTGCTGGCCTTGTGTAGTAACAGTAAGGTTTGTGAGCCGGTCTGGCCTAGCGGTAAGGCGTTAGGCTGGTAAGCAGAAGGGCCTCGGTTCGACTGATTCCGCTTCGGCTCTCCTTTCTCTTCAGGCGGTTGTGGTTTGTGGGCAGTCTTGTGACTTTGTCCGTCGCAGTTAATAAAACATTAAAGTGGCTCTCGTCGCTGTCCGTCTTGAAGCAGGAGTCATTCTGGTGGTGACAGTGTAGCGACAGGTATAATCTCACGCTTTCCCCCACCTCCATACCCCCTTCCCGCCTTCTCCCCGTCCCTAATAAGCCTTAATGGTATATGTGGACGTTAAGCACCATATCCACTTACTAACGGTAAGGGGCGGAGATAGCTCAGTTAGTAAAAGCCAGGCGCAGTAATACTAACACGGGTTCGAGTCCCCGGTGCGGCAAGGGATTTTTCTCCCAGAGTCAGCTTCCAGGGCAGACTCTCTTACGGTGTCCGTACAGCCCCCGTGTGCAATCGCATGCATCAACACGCACGTTAAAAATCCCAAACGCTGGCAGCCATACCATTGTCTGGACACACGAGAATACTGCACACGCTGATAGGAATGGGTAGCGCTGCTCTTGCGGCTGCTGTGCCATACCCAGGTAAGGCGACCCGAATTGTCTGCAAGGGACAAAGAAATACACCACCACCACCACCACCACCACCAACAACAACAACAACAACCACAACAGACGGCTGTGTCATCCCAAGCCGATTGATGACTGTGTCAGCTGCCGATGAAGGGTTCCTGCACAGTGTGCTGCTGTCACTTGGAGCTCAGTAGCTGTGTGAAAGTGGAGGTGGCAGTCTAGTCCTGGGCTCCCCGTCCCTAACAGTCCTTGCGGTCTCTGTGAACGTAAGGCCAAAGGGTTCCAATGAACGTTCAGTGTTGCTACATTGAACGTTCATTTGAACCCATTGGCCTTTCGGCTCAGGGTAGTAGCTGCAAAAGATTAAACACGACCATAGGCAGGTTTCCCCGTTTTCGCTGTCCTCGGGGGCACACCTAGCAGGTGTGACAATTAGCACACCAGCGTATGAATCAATCACTCGGCTAAATCGTTCGGTCGATTGGCTAGTCAACTAAATAATCAGTTAGTAATCATGTTGAGTGACGGGTGGCGACGCCCGCTTGCGCTTGCGTGGATTCACGGTTCCTCGTGTTCGCCGAGTAAACTGATAAATTATGTAATGTATTCGTCACCCTCCACAGGCCGGAATGGCAAATGGCCGCATTGCTTCATTCTGCCCAAGCGCGTGATGCCAAATTCTGCCTGGTGGTGACCTTACGGTAAGCTCTCTGGGCGGGGTTCTGGTCCCCACGGCCTGTACGTCTCTGGAGGGCTGCGGCAACCACGGACATCATCATTCAGTGTCTGTGGAGGCAGCTCGCCGGCCTTTGAAGGAAGCAGCCTTCTCGAAGTATATTCTGTGTCTAACGTGGGGAAGAGGTTAACACATAATCATTAACTTAAAGGGTTCGTTTGCAGCTGTCCCATTGAGGTGTTTTAAAACCAGAAGACCAAAAAAAGGTTTCTTGGGTGACGGATAGATAGATAGATGACTTGGTCTTTAAAGTCGGTGACGGATAGATACACAATGGTTTTTAACGTGGATGACGTATATAGACAGTTGGTTTATAATAACGTGGGTGACGGATAGATAAAATAAAA
>JABMCL010003035.1:60000-192500 GCA_018857735.1 Alviniconcha marisindica
ACGGGGGTTTCTTTCCTTTGCACGACGTCAATGAAAAACGGGCTTTTCTTTCCAGTGTAGGGTGTCAATGAAGTTCGGGGTTTTCTTTCCATTGTAAGACGTCAATGAAAAACGGGGGTTTTCTTTCCTTTGCAGGACGTCAATGAAAAACGGGCTTTTCTTTCCAGTGTAGGGTGTCAATGAAGTTCGGGTTTTTTTCTTTCCATTGTAGGACGTCAATGAAAAACGGGTTTTTCTTTCCATTGAAGAACGGGGTTTTCTTTCTATTGCATGACGTCCGTAAACAACGGGCTTTTCTTTCCGTTGTAGGACGTCAATGAAGTAGGTGTTTTCTTCACTGTAGGACGACAATGAAGAACGGGGTTTTCTTTCCATTGTAGGACGTCAATGAAAATCGAGGTTTTCTTTCCGTGGTAAGACGTCCGTGAAGAAGGTGTTTTCTTCACTGTAGGACGTCAATGAAGAACGGGGTTTTCTTTCCCTTGAGGACGTCAGTGAAGAACGGGATTTTTTGTCCGTTACAGGATGGTCGGAGTGATTGAAGAACTGGGTTTCTCTCGGTCATTGCAGGACCTGATAGACGACCTGAAGAGCGAACTGGGCGGCAACTTCGAGGACCTGTGTGTGGCCATGCTAACTCCACCCCGTGTCTATGACGCCAGGCAGATCCACGAAGCCGTCTCGGTAAGGGGGGGGGGGGGGGGTTGACGTCTTTTTTAAATTTAATGACGTCTTGGGCCACGTGTCGTGTTGTGGAGGTGATCTGGACGGTATCTGTCATAGAACCTCTGCGCTATCTAGGGCATGGGGAATGCAGAGACAACGGCGAGTGTAATTTTTTTTAAATCCGTTTGAGTGTAAGCTTAGTGATCGCGATCGAGACGTCGAGTTCAGCTGTTAATTTCCACTGAACTGCTGTCCAGGTTTGATTGATGACTGTGACAGGAAGCAAGCTAGAGTGTGTGTTTTTATTAATGCTTTGTGTTTTCGCTAAATGTTTGTGTTTTGTGTGTGTGTGTGTGTGTGTGTGTGTGCGCGCGCGCGCGTGTGGTGTGTGTGTGTGTGTCTGTGTCTGTGTCTGTGTGTGCAGGGAGCAGGCACAGACGAAACAACCCTGGTGGAGATCATGTGTACACGCAGCAACGACGAGATCGCTGAAATCAAGACGGTGTACAAAGAGGGTAAGCATCACTATCCTCGTTACACTAGCACGTCGTCGTCGTCCTCATCATCACTATAGATATCATCATCACTGACATCGTCATTGTCAAGATCATCACGGTCACCATCATCATCACAACCACATCCTCAGTTTTTGTTATCCATCATCGTCATGGACAGGAAACATGCCGCCAGATTATTTAGTTATCGTTTTAATCACGTCTTTGGGTGGCATGACGGCCGTTCGTGTGTGGCTTTTGTAACAAGGCTGCTTGGTGAGTTCAGTGTGGCTTTTGTAACAAGGCTGCTTGGTGAGTTCAGTATGGCTTTTGTAACAAGGCTGCTTGGTGGGTTCAGTGTGGCTTTTGTAACAAGGCTGCTTGGTGAGTTCAGTGTGGCTTTTGTAACAAAGCTGCTTGGTGGATTCAGTGTGGCTTTTGTGACAAGGCCGTCTGGTGTGAGTTCAGTGTGACTTTTGTGACAAGGCTGCTCGGTGAGTTCAGTGTGACTTTTGTGACAAGGCTGCTTGGTGAGTCAGTGTGGCTTTTGTGACAAGGCTGCTCGGTGAGTTCAGTGTGACTTTTGTGACAAGGCTGCTTGGTGAGTCAGTGTGGCTTTTGTGACAAGGCTGCTCGGTGAGTTCAGTGTGACTTTTGTGACAAGGCTGCTTGGTGAGTCAGTGTGGCTTTTGTGACAAGGCTGTCTGGCTGGTGTGAGTTCAGTGTGGCTTTTGTGACAAGCCTGTATGGCAAGTTCATTGTGGTTTTTGTGACAAGGCAGTCTCGTGAGTTCATTGTGGTTTTTGTGACAAGGCAGTCTGGTGAGTTCAGTGTGGCTTTTGTGACAAGGCAGTCTGGTGAGTTCAATGTGGCTTTTGTGACAAGGCAGTCTGGTGAGTTCAGTGTGGCTTTTGCGACAAGGCCGTCTGGTGTGTTCAGCGTGGCTTTTGCGACAATGCCGTCTGGTGTGTTCAGTGTGTCTTTTGTGACAAGGATGCTTGGTGAGTCAGTGTGGCTTTTGTGACAAGGCAGTCTGGTGAGTTCAGTGTGGCTTTTGTGACAAGGCAGTCCGGTCAGTTATGTGTGGTTTTTGTGACAAGGCAGTCTCATGAGTTCAGTGTGATTTTTGTAACAAGGCAGTCTGTAGAGTTAAGTGTGCTTTTTGTGACAAGGCTGCTTGGTGAGTCAGTGTGGCTTTTGTGACAAGGCAGTCTGGTGAGTTCAGTGTGGTTTTGTGACAAGGCAGTCTGGTGTGAGTTCAAAGAGGCTTTTGTGACAAGCCTGTATGGCAAGTTCATTGTGTTTTTTGTGACAAGGCAGTCTGGTGAGTTCAGTGTGGCTTTTGTGACTACCGTCTTGTGAGTTTAGTGTGGCCTTTGTAACAAGCCTGTATGTGAGTTCAGTGTGGTTTTTGAGGATAGTGATGATAATGACCATGACTGTGATGACGACGATGGTGATGATGATAACAATGGTCATGATGGTGGTGGTGATGACGATGGTCACGATGATGGTGGTGATGACGATGGTCACGATAATGGTGATGATGATGACTGATGGTAACAGTGGTCATGATAGTGGTAGTGATCACGATGGTCACGATGATGGTGGTAGCGGCGATGATGACGACAGTGACGAGGACGATGATGGTGATGATGATGAAAATGGTCATGATAGTGGTGGCGATGATGATGGTCACGATGATGGTGATAGCAGCGATATGTCGAAAGTGATGGTCATGATGATGGTGATCGTGATGATGGCCATGCTGATAGTGGTGATGACGATGGTCATGATGATGATGATGATGATGCAGAGTTTGGGAACGAGCTGGAGGAGGACCTTCAGAGCGACACCAGCGGCTACTTCCGGCGCCTGATGGTGTCGCTGTGTGTGGGAGGGCGCGAGTCGGACGAGTGGGAGTGGTCTGACGAGGACAAGGCCGCGGAGGACGCCCAGAAGTTCCTGGACGTAAGTATAGTGCCCGGAAGGACATGATTGTAGGCCTCCAGCCTTTGTGTCCACTGATGACCTCAGCGTTGGACCTTGAGGCTGCCTGGCTGTGAGAATGAGGTGTTGGAGGGGTCCAGATGGCTTCGCCCTGGTGTCCACACACACACACACATCACACACACACACACACACACACACACACACACACACACGCATCACACACACACACATCACACACACACGCGCGCGCCGGACAATTCGCCTTTCCGCCGGACAGCCGCCCCCTCTCTCAGTTCGCCCCAGACATAATTTTCCCCGTGATAGTTTTAAACAGCGAGAGTGTGTGTGTGTGTGTGTGTGTGTGTGTGTGTGTGTGTGTGTGTGTGTGTGTGTGTGTGTGTGTGCGCGCGTGCGTGCGTGCGTGCGTGCGCGTGCGTGCGCGTGCGTGCGTGCGCGTGCGGGAGGGAGGGCGTGCGTGCGTGCGCGTGCGGGAGGGCGTGCGTGCGTGCGTGTGCGTGCGTGTGTGCACGCGCGCGGGTGTGTGTGTGTGTGTGTGTCTGTGTCTGTGCGCGCGCGCGCGCGTGCATGTGTACGCGCGCGTGTGTGTGTGTGTGTGTGTGTGTGTGTGTTGTGTGTGTGTGTGTGTGTGTGTGTGTGTGTGTGTGTGTGGCGCGCGAATGGTTATACGTAGGCAAACTGGGGGTTGGGTTGGAGCTCCCGATGCGGACACCTCTGGGGCCTGGATGTAATACTCGTATGACTGACTCTCGTCCCGCGCCAGGTTGGCCCGGGTGGGGAGGCTCAACTGTGCACGCTGGAATGATTCTGGTCTGAGGTGCGATCCCTCAGAGCCATCCTGCCACACTTCACAGAGAGCAGACCTTGGGGCCGGGAGGGTTGAACAGTGCCGTACGTCGAGAGGGAAAAAGGGGATACTGTCCATGTCACAGGTACCCCCGGGGTACCAGGTCACTGGGTAATTTAAGGCACTTGCTGCTGATAATAATAACGATGCTGATGATGCCGGACTCGGCAAGAAGGGGGGGGTGGGGGGGGGGGTGGGCGGAAGGCATTACTGTCGGTGAACACGTTATCAGTAGAGGAGTGTTGGGTGTCTGGACGACAACGACAACGACGACGACGACGTGCTGTCTGCTCCGCAGGCCGGGCAGGCTGTGTGGGGCACGGAAGAGGCGGAGATGAACGCCATCCTGTGCCTGACGTCACCGGGGCAGCTGCGGAAGACGATCGAGAAGTACGAGGAGCTGACCGGAGGCACCACCATGGAGGAGGCCATCCGCAGCGAGTGCAGCGGGGCTCTTCAGGAGGGCTACCTCGCCATAGGTCAGTTTTCTCTCTCTCTCTCTCTCTCTCTCTCTCTCTCTCTCTCTCTCTCTCTCTCTTTCTGCTCTTCCATCTTTCTCTCTCTCTGCCTGCTCCTCCTTCTCTCCTCTCTCTCTCTCTCTTTGCTCTCTCCTTGTCTTCTCTCTCTCGTTCTCTACTCCTTTCGTTCTCTCTCTCTCTCTCTCTCTCTCTCTCTCTCTTCTCTCCTCTCTCTAGGTCAGTTCTCTCTGTTTGCCTGGGCTACCTCGCCATAGGTCAGTTCTCTCTCTCTGTTTGCCTGACTGACTCTTCGGGAGAGCTACCTTTTCACAGGTCCGTTCTGTCTCTGTTTGCCTGGGCTACCTAGCCATAGGCCAGTTCTCTGTTTGCCTGGGCTACCTAGCCATAGGCCAGTTCTCTGTTTGCCTGGGCTACCTAGCCATAGGTCAGTTCTCTCTCTGTTTGCCTGACTGGTTCTTCATGAGGGCTACCTTGCCATGGGTCAGTTCCCTCTCTGTTTGCCTGGACTACATCGCCATAGGTCAGTTCTCTCTCTGTTTGCCTGGGCTACCTCGCCATAGGTCAGTTCTCTCTCTTTTCCGCTCTCCTATCCTCTCTCTCTTGTCCTGGGCTACCTCGCCATAGGTCAGCTCTCTCTCTCTCTCTCTCTCTCTCCTCTCTCTCTCTCTCTCTCTCTCTCTCTCTCTCTCTTTGCTCTTCCTTAGTCAGTTCTTCCTCTTTTTGCCTCTACCTCGCCACGTCAGTTCTGTCTCTCTGTTTGCCTTGGCTACCTTGCCATAGGTCAGTTATATCTCTGTTTGCCTGGATGACTCTTCAGCAGGGCTACCTCGCCATAGGTCAGTTCACTCTCTCTGACTGCCTGGGCTACCTCGCCATGGTCAATCTTCTCGTTCTGCTCTCGCCTTCTCTCTTCTGTTTGCCTGGGCTACTCGCCATAGGTCAGTTTTCTCTCTCTCTCTCTCTCTCTCTCTCTCTCTCTCTCTCTCTCTCTCTCTCTCTCTCTGTTTGCCTGGGCTACCTCGCCATAGGTCAGTTTTCTCTGTTTGCCTGGGCTACCTCGCCATAGGTCAGTTCTGTCTCTCTGTTTGCATGGGATAACTTGCCATAGGTCAGGTCTGTCGCTGACTGCCTGGGCTGCCTCGCCATAAGTCAGTTATGTTTCTGATTGCCAGGGCTACCTTATCATAGGTCAGTTCTCTCTCTCTCTCTGCCTGCCTGGGCTACCTCACCATAGGTCAGTTCTGTCTGATTGCCTGGCTGGCTATCCGGGAGGGCTACCTCGCCATAGGTCAATACATGTGTGTGTGTTGGGGCGAAGGGGGCAAGCGTGCGTGCGTAGGTGCGCCTGCCCGCGATTACGTGTGTACTAAATACAATTATTATGTGTATCCGTGATTTTCAGTGGAGAGTGTGAAGAGCAAGCCGCGCTATTTCGCCCGCCGCCTGCACGACTGTATGAGTGGACTGGGCACCAATGACAACGACCTCATCCGTATCATCGTCACTCGCTCTGAGGTAGGTCCACTGACGTACCATCGTCACTCACTGTGAGGTAGGTCCACTGACGTACCATCGTCACTCACTGTGAGGTAGGTCCACTGACGTACCCTCCTCACTCGCTGTGAGGTAGGTCCACTGACGTACCATCGTCACTCACTCTGAGGTAGGTCCACGTCACTCTACCACTGATGTACCATCGTCACTCGCTGTGAGGTAGGTCCACGTCACTCTACCACTGATGTACCATCGTCACTCACTCTGAGGTAGGTCCACGTCACTCTACCACTGATGTACCATCGTCACTCGCTGTGAGGTAGGTCCACTGACGTACCCTCCTCACTCGCTGTGAGGTAGGTCCACTGACGTACCCTCCTCACTCGCTGTGAGGTAGGTCCACTGACGTACCCTTCTCACTCACTCTGAGGTAGGTCCACGTCACTCTGCCACTGACCTATCATCGTCTTTCTGATTCAAGAACTACCACGAATCTCCACCACGTTGTGTTGTGTGTGTGTGTGTGTGTGTGTGTGTGCGTGTTGTGTGTGTGTGTGTTTTGCTGTTGTTTTTTTGTGTTTCGTTTTTGTTTGCTGGGTCTGCTGTGTTGTGTGTGTGTTTGTGTTCTGTGTCTACGTGTGTGTGGTGTGTGTGTTACGGTGTGTGTGTGTCTGTGTCTGTGTCTGTGTCTGTGTTTGAGTCACTGACACCGCATAACATAGCCAACAATACTGGCAAACTTCGAGGAAATGAAATAATCAGAATACCTTGCACTTACTCCACTAACTGGAAAGTCTCTCTAATGGCGGCCAGCTGACTGTGGACGTGTGTGTGCCTCGTGTTGTCAGATCGACACGGAGGAGATCAAGGCAGCCTACGAAGAGATGTACGAGGTGCCCCTGGTGGACGCCGTGGCGAGCGAATGCAGCGGCGACTACAAGAAGCTGCTCCTCGCCATCCTCAACCCGCCCGCCTAGACAGCACTGTTGTGACAGTGTTGTGTCTTCAGGCATCGCTGCATAGACTGCGTCCCTTCATCATCTGCCCCTCGCTGTTCTACACCTGCCTGCTTAGACTGCAGTAAAGCACTGTGACTGTGTCCGTCTCATGTGGTTCTGCATAGCCTGTGTCCCTTCATTCTTTGTCCCTTACACACCTACCTACCTGCCTGCTTAGTGCAAAACATGCAAACCACATGCCTGTGAAGGAGCTGGATTCGCGGAACGATTACTTCAGGCTTTGCCACTGTCTCCAGTCTGATACCTTCCCACCAACACGACGAGACTTCTAACATTTGATAATTTAAGTTCCTACCAACACGACGAGACTTCTAACGTTTGATAATTTAAGTTCCCACCAACACGACGAGACTTCCAACGTTGTGATAATTTAAGTTCCTACCAACATGACGAGACTTCTAACGTTTGATAATTTAAGTTTCTACCAACATGACGAGACTTCCAACGTTGTGATAATCTTAACTCCCCACCACCACCACGAGACTTCCAACGTTGTGACAGGCAAACTTCCCACCATCACCACGAGACTTCCAACGTGTGACAGGCTAACTTCCCACCATCACCACGAGACTTCCAACGTTGTGACAGGCTAACTTCCCACCATCACCACGAGACTTCCAACGTTGTGACAGTCAATTTAACACCAACACGACAAGGCTTCCAACGTTGTGATAATCTTAACTCCCCACCACCACCACCACGAGACTTCCAACGTTGTGACAATCTAACTTCCCACCAACACAACGATACTTCCAACGTTGTGTCAGTCTAACGTCCCATCAACACAACAAGACTCCCGACGTTGTGACACTCTAACTTCCCACCAACAGGACAAGACTTTCAACGTTGTGACAATCTACACCTACACTATCTTTTCACTGATTGGTTATGAATTTTACCCGCCTAGGCAGCAGACTGGAACAGCAGGGCTCACAGTCTGGAATAACATGCGTTCAGTCTCCTCCTCCTTGTGATCTGTCTGGGACTTCACCTTTGCTGTCCAGAACTCCCAGCCGTGGTCCTCTTCCAACTCTCCAGTATTGTAGTCAGACGTGACAATCATCAAAATTCGCTTGAGTGCACAGGGATTTCTGTCTTTTCACGTGTGTGTTTTTTCCATGTTGGGGGACCAAGTGTGGCCATGCTGCATTTTGTGACATTTCCCGTGGTCCATTTGAATCAGTGCGGTCAGTTTTGGGAGGTACTGCATCGTAGGTTTCTGGTGACAGTTAATCCAGCTGGTGAAAAAGGAACGACCACTCTTGGCAACAATTTGAGCTGGGCTGGGCTGATTTTTTAAAAACCCTTGTTTACAGATTTGGCAAAAATGCCTCTGTTTAGGATGTTCTTTCGTTTTCCTGTATTTATTTGTATCGAGAGTGTGGCTAGCCCTAAAATTGAAGTAAAATAACTGAGCTACAGCCTGGATTATTTATTGAGCTCAGTGGGATAAACCGACTCTCCAGCAGTTTAACAAGGGGAGGTAGCAGGGTAACTCTACTTCACAGTTTTCATATAAAAAAAAAAAATCTTCACTGCAGTTCGGTTGTGAACAACTAGGTGCAAGTGGGTTGTTTATTTGGTTGGGGTGGGTGGGGGTTTCAGTATAAAGAAACGGAACAGAACCCATTTTGGGGGGAAAGAACGGTGTTTAAATGTCCTTCAAAGCACGAAAGGGGAATGTTTATTACTCTGTGACCAAAGCATACCACTCTGATCGAGGGGAGAGAATCACTGAGGTGACTCCGCTGTAACTCGATTTGGAACTGTCGGGATTTTTAGTATTTTATGCCAGTGCTGCATACTGTTTTCCGCATGCAACTCCCGCCCCCGAACTTTCCAGCAAACTAACAAAACATTTTATTTATTTTTAATGATTTTTATTTTTATTGTTATTATTATTATTTGTTTTCGGCTTTTCCTGCAGCTGCACCCCCAAAGGTGGGTCAGATTGTAGGTTACTTTTTGGGCCTGTTTCTATCACCTAATGTAAAGCATATTTTTCGTACATTTTTGCATGTATTGATAATGTATATGCACACAGATACGCAAAAATGATGCACCTTTGAATTAACTTCCATACTTCTTGTCTTCGTCTAAGTGGATCAAATAAAATGTGTCTGTGTACATGTATATAAAAATTACAATTGTATGCTGTGTACTGGAAAACCAATATATTATTCAAAATTAATCTCATCAAGTGGCTGTGAAAAGAATCACTTTGATATCAAGTGGCTGTAAAAAAAAGATTATTCACTCTCTCATCAAGCGGCTGTGAAATAATACTGTTTATATATTTTGTGGCTGTAGTAATTAATATCTATGGAACCCTTGTACTGACTGCATCCAGTCAGGTGAAATTGTCCATCCTGCTGGTTTGCTTTGAGCTATAAAGTCTATGTTGGGAAAGATACTCTTTTGTTCTTCATCCTATTGTTGTAACAAATACATGTTATATACTACATGGTAATGCGGTATTGTTACTGTTAAGCGACATGTTAATGTAGTACTGTTACTGTTAAGCGACATGTTAATGTAGTACTGTTACTGTTAAGCGACATGTTAATGTAGTACTGTTACTGTTAAGCGACATGTTAATGTAGTACTGTTACTGTTAAGTGACATGTTAATGTAGTACTGTTACTGTTAAGCGACATGTTAATGCAGTAGCTTTCTTGTCGTTTGTTATTAGGTGTGCCTAAATTAGTTGGTGTGTTCATGTTTATGTCCATTTCGTGGTGGTCCATGACCTGATCCTTGGACGGATAGTCAAAACGCGCTATAAAAAGCTCCAGTCGCTCATTCGGAATCACATCCGACAAAAGCACAATGAGTCTGCTCAAGAGCAGATACTAGCGCTATGTAAACACAGTTATCATCATCTTGTATTGTTATTCCTAGTCTTGTTACATTAGCCTCTAACGACGGGTGCACACGCCATCAGTATGTGTTAGTTATCTAGCTTGGAGTAGGTTGTGCTGTACGTCAGTATTAGCCACATAAATAGCATCAACAAGCAACAAATTCCTCAACAGTTACACATCTATCACCGTTAGATTTGTTTTCACTTTTGCACTTTTCTGTCAGCAAGGAGCAACAGTCCAGATTTACATGTTAGAATGTAAATTTCATCTCAGTAGTGGTAAACCCCACAGTCAATTCTCGCAAATCAAGAGCTGCCTACAGAACAGCAGGCATGCACAGCCTAATGCACATCCGGTGGACATTCCCCCCCCCCCCCCCCCCCCGTCTCCCACTCCTTATTGAAGGAATTAGACTTTAGTTTTTCCCCACATAATTCAAGACACACTGCAGCATAGAGCAAGGTTTGAGTCTGGCACCAGTGCTGCGTGAAATGCCAGCCAGTGAAAGCCAGGGTGTAGACACTCTGGTCACTTTGACAGCAGGCCTTTGCTGCAGCACATTTTATCTCCCATGATTCCGTGAGGAATTGGATCACTTGAGAGCTTTGTGCAAAAATTCACTTTTGCCACGAGGTTTGTCAAATGCAGAAGTGCTGGTGCATTGGTGGTCACGTGTTGATGGTTTTGGCTGAGCTAGACTCTCTCCTCTTCTGTGGATTTCTTGGATCGTATGATTTTTTCCCTTCTCATCGTCCCTGCATTTTCCAGGTAGTAGTAGTAGTAAACCACACAGGACAGTCAAACTCGGGTCATAAGCAAATACACATTTCTAAACTCTTCTCATATATATATATATATATATATCAACCCTCTGTAGGGAAAACACTTTTTTCTTCACTCTGCAAATTTATCGAGTCATTCAGTTTGACCTACTTAGGCCGAGCATGGGTTTCATAACATGTGACCAGTACCGCATCACAGTTTGCTGTTGGTCCATCTCTTTGATTTGATGCTTCTGTATTTGTGTAAAACAGTCTTTCGGGTGAAAATTGGTCTAAACCATGGCATTTGTCATTTTTACTGTTTTTACTGTACTTGGCACCATTTTGTTACTGCAATTTTTTGTCTGCTTGACGCAGATTCTCGTGTCCACTTTGAAGTAACACATCTGATTTTAACAAAAAGGAGTTGGGTAAAGAATGATTGCATGTTTTGAGGAAGTAACTGTATAATTGGTTTTCACTAAAAGGTAAAACAATTAACAAAATTTAGGGCCAAATGACCACAGCACAGTATCAGTCCGGTGCTGGATGATGGAGTATGTGCATACATGTACATTTAGTGCATTCTGTGGCTTTGTTCCTGCCTCAGTGCTACTGTGTCAGAGCTATTGTTTTACCCGTCATATTACACATAATTGTGTCAACAGTAAAGGAAGGTTTTGTCATCTCATTCTTCTACCCAAAAGTGATGAAAGGTTTGATGAAATGGTGTGGAGTGTACGCATGCATGCACACACGTGTGCATGTGTGTGGTGCGCGCATGCTTGTGTGTGTGTGTGTGTGGGTGCCCTGCATGCCTGTGTACACATTCTCTTAACTTAGAAGACTGCATGCACTGTGATCAATAACTGACTGCAGAAAAGCTGCAGGTCCCAGCTATTTCATCTCTGGCCTGCATTTCCACCGACTGTCTGCAGAACACATGATGTACTGTGAACAGGGTTTAACCCCTACACTGCCCCAGCCTGTGAAATTTCTGGGCTGAAAAGTGCACATATACACGCCTGCAAACAGTATATTTGATGGTCCTGTAACAAATCTGCTTTCAATACTGTGCATTTTGATAGAAATCCATTCACGTGCTCATGCGAAGGGGGCAAAAAAGGTTTAATGGTTTTAAATTTGGCACTTTTAGTAGTTGTTTTCCTAGTGATGGTGCAGCAAGCATAGCAGTGAAAGGTTTAAACTTGCTCTCATGCTCTTTAACTTTACATAAAAGGGCTCCAAACAAACGGCCGGAAGAGCATGGAGTGGACATCCAGGACAGTGGAACAAGGAAGAAGCGGAACAAACTGGAAACCGATCCTGCAGGTCTATGTAATGATCACTGTTCATTATGCTGCCGGTCTGTCCAGTGGCACAAACTCTAATCTTGGCGACTTCTTCATGAGGTACATAAGTGTACCCCCGAGCTTTCAGATTCTGCATACCTCCATTGAGATTTCTTAAACATCACAGGCCTGTTAGCATTTACGCACTATTTTTACTCAACTGATCAATTTTCAAAACATCGCTGTTGCTTTTGGAACACATTTAATTATGCTATTTGATTAATGTTGGAGAAAAACTACGCTGGACTCGACCTCATATTTTCTCAAAGAAATGTTTCCGGTAAATTTCTGGTTGACTGAACTTTGGTAAGGTTGACTTTTTTTTTTTATAGCTGTGTTGGATTTTTAAGTTGTTTTAACTGATTTTACAAAGCAGTGTTGGATGTTGTTATAACACATTTCTCCCTGATAGGACCTGCAAGGTTGACTGGTTGTCAAAGGCCAGGTGCTTACTGACTGACTTGCCCATACATGCGAGGTGCTCAACATGGTCCTAAACATTTGACCAGATTTCCAACGTAACAAAGGATGACCCTCACTATCTTCCATACAACAGCTAGTTCCTGAATTAGATGCACAGGATTTTTTCACCTGGATTTTGCAGCCCGGATTATTTGAGATTCAATTTTTCAGAGAATCTGACCTACACACACACACACACACACACACACACACACACACACACGCAGTCTAGCAGCTGACGCACGGGAAGAAAAACAGCACAGCTTGGTAGTATAATCATATATTATGTTATAACGCAAAGTGAGTGCCATGACAGCCAGTACAGGAGTATATACAATGAAAAACAGTCCAACTGCAATCATGAAATATGCTTGAAAATCTGTCTGCGCATGTACAAAAATCATTTCATCATCTAAAAAAAAAAAAAAAAAAGAAAGAAAGAAAGAAACCATTCAGCTTATATCAATTAAACAAAAATAAAAGTGTACAATATACAAAGATCTGAAAACAAGTTTCTATACCGTTATGTATGTACATAAATCTTGGACTAGCCAGTGCTCAATAAGAAGTTTCAACAAAAGATAATCATCCGGTCACTCCCTTCTAAATATACTTCATCACTAGTCTGGAATAGTGGTAAAATGAAGGAAAAGCGCAGGGCGTGCCTCTTTCTTCGCCCTCCTCTTGCCCCGCCGTCAGGACGCTCAGTGCAGGACAGGTGCCCCGTACGGGTCGCGCTGGGCAACAATTATGCATAAGACTTGGCTGTAGCAGATAGGGAAGCTATCACATGACGGATCACACGCGCGCACACTTCTTGCACAGCGTACAAGCAAACCTTGATACAACACTGGGGGGGGGGGGGGGAAATGATGGTAGAATGGTCTCCCCTTGAAAGGCATGGGAGGTAACTGGTTGCGGGGACAAGGGGAAAGAGTTGGTTGTGGGGAGGTTCTTTAGAGGGTAGCTGTGAAGGGGCAACCCACCGACTCAGAGTCCACAACAAAGCCTGATGATGATGGACGAGAAGTAATGAAAGTTTACAAGTGTACAGACGGCAATGCTGCAAACTAGCAGTCACGGTTTTCACTTGTGAACTTTTCGTGCGCGCAAATAAATTGGCCCAAAAGATCGCAAGTCACCACAGAGAGCAAAATCCATCTGTCCTACCCCTCCTCTCTCTCCACCCTATTTCTTCTTTTTCCTCCCCAAATTATTACCACTTCTATTACCTTTCTTTCTGTCATTTTTGTCCGGGGGGGGGGGGGGGGGATACAAGTACATCATGATCCAGCACTGAATCAAGTACTACTTACTGTCTGTGGCCTTAGTCTTCACAACAAGAGGTTTCCTGGCAGAAATGGGGAAGATGGTTCAGTTCTGATGACTATGATTATTATTCGAAGTCACTTCTAACAGGTTTGATGGAGAGAGAGAGAGAGAGAGAGAGAGAGAAGCCACAGAGAAGGGTATCATTTGTCTGACGAGGACTATAAATAGTGGAGACCTATATTTACAATCCAGGTATGTACATGCAGCATCAACGGGAGGAAGGGCCTTTCCAGACTCATCACACAATTGGCCCTTCGCTCTAGAATCACATGATTGACATCATCATTTATCATCATCATCTACACAATAATCAATCAAAGCAAACACTGGAGGCTAAGCCCGTCTTTTAGTAGTTACACAAACACACCAGGATGAATCCATCATGAAAAAGATTCTTCTTCTATTTTTTTTTGTATCATCAAGCCAGCTAAGCTAGAACAACCCGTTGTACATAATTCAGCATATACAATGAACATCAAATTGCCTATCAATCAACCCAAACTATTTCATGTGACACAATCCTTTGTATAAATCTCCAAATGAAATGTGCAGGTTTAATGTCAAATCTGACTACTACCACCTACACCATAGGGGGGTTAAAAAACAGAAAGAAAAAGAAGCTTGAGACGAAAACCATCGTCAATTCAAATCATGATGCATGACACAAAAGCATGAAAACACACAGCTCAAATTCTGTCCATATCTATTTAGAAGCAAAGGGGGAGAGAGATGGAGAGATTTTTATTCAAACAATTGTAACAGTAGCTGCCGGCCGGCCTGCCTCCACGGCTACGTCCCTGAGCATGTAAAGTTGATACCGGCAACTTTTCATTTTATTTCCTTCCAGAGTCCTTTTAAGTTTCCTCAAAGATGTCCTCCAGAGTTCTATTCAGTTACCATACATATTTCCTTCCAAGAGTTCCTTCCAGTGATCTCCTGGATTCAGCCCACCTCCCAGCAGCACACAGTCCTTTCTCAGCAACCTCCACCGGTCTCCTCATCTTGCTGACTGACCCTCGCCAGTCACCTCAGCTTGCTGACTGACCCCCTGCCAGTCTCCTCATCTTGCTGACTGACCCTTGCCAGTCTCCTCATCTTGCTGACTGACCCCCTGCCAGTCACCTCATCTTGCTGACTGACCCCCTGCCAGTCTCCTCATCTTGCTGACTGACCCCCTGCCAGTCACCTCATCTTGCTGACTGACCCTTGCCAGTCTCCTCATCTTGCTGACTGACCCTCGCCAGTCTCCTCATCTTGCTGACTGACCCCCTGCCAGTCACCTCATCTTGCTGACTGACCCTCGCCAGTCTCCTCATCTTGCTGACTGACCCCCTGCCAGTCACCTCATCTTGCTGACTGACCCCCTGCCAGCCACCTCATCTTGCTGACTGACCCCCTGCCAGTCACCTCATCTTGCTGACTGACCCCAGTCCATCCCGAGTGAAGTGCACGGCGCACGCAGCGCAGGTCCGCAAGGTGGTCAGCAGGGAAACGTCCAGTTCCACTCCTTCCAATCCATCGCAAGTGAGTCGCAGCCTGCCCCCCGAGTCAGCTTAGTCACCAGTCCCACATCTAGTTAAACCCAGTCTAAACCTCTTTCAGCTAAGTGTAAGCTAAATCTAAAAGCAGTGGCTCGGTGCAGAGCAAACAGCTCTGCCTGACAAACCTGGGACCCAGCCCTGGCAAAGGGGTCGGGAGTGGGTGGGGGGAGTGTGTGCTCTGTCAGCCCTGGCGAAGGGAGGGTCGAGTGCAGTCGGTCAACCCTGGCGAAGGGAGGGTCGAGTGCGGTCGGTCAGCCCTGGCAAAGGGAGGGTCCAGTGCGGTCGGTCAACCCTGGCGAAGGGAGGGTCCAGTGTGGTCAGTCAACCCTGGCGAAGGGAGGGTCCAGTGTGGTCAGTCAACCCTGGCGAAGGGAGGGTCCAGTGTGGTCAAGTACCTCTGGCAGCGAGCAGTGTCGCCTTGTGAAGATGCCCCAGGTGAGCAAGACTGGGGCCACCATCACCGGTGCTCCTTGGCTCGCTTGCGCTTGGCCTGACTCGACTCGCCGGTGTCTGCAGCAAATCATAATGGAACGCAATCAGGGCACTGTGGCAGCAATCACAATGGAACACAATCAGGGCACTGTGGCAGCAATCACAATGGAACACAATCAGGGCACTGTGGCAGCAATCATAATGGAACGCAATCAGGGCACTGTGGCAGCAATCATAATGGAACGCAATCAGGGCACTGTGGCAGCAATCATAATGGAACGCAATCTGGGCACTGTGGCAGCAATCACAATGGAACACAATCAGGGCACTGTGGCAGCAATCACAATGGAACACAATCAGGGCACTGTGGCAGCAATCACAATGGAACACAATCAGGGCATTGTGGCAGCAATGTCAATGGAACATACTCAGGGCACATTCTGGGCACTGTGGCAGCAATGTCAATGGAACATACTCAGGGCACATTCTGGGCACTGTGGCAGCAACTCAGGGCGCTATAGCAGCTTTCACAATGCAACAATGTCTGTCGCTTTGCACTGCAAAATACCACCTGCTGGGTGCCTTCACTATTATTCAGAATACTATGTACATACACACCCACTTTGTTCTGGGTCTGGTCAGTAATAGTCCATTCACACACCTAGTTTTATTGCCAAAATATCAGTCGTACAAACATATAAGCCTAACGAACATTCAGTGCAGTTCTGAACCAATGCTGTCACCTTCAAACACAGTAATCCCATCTTTTCACAAGACACTCCTGCTTATGATGACATACCATGAAACCCAGTTTGGCTGTTTACTGCATCAAATTGCTGTACCATTAATCTGCTGCAACTGCCACTTTGAACTTGTCAGAAGGAAGATGATTTGTAAGTAATGCAAGAGCACTGTGGACACTACGCAACTGGGTACATTTGCTGTGCAAAAAAATAAAAAAACAAAAATAATAATAAAGTTTAAATATAAGATGCCAAACAAACATGCTTGCATAATAAAACATGGCACTGACACTGCTCTTGCAGGACTTGTCTCCCTTCCAACTAGAGTTCACAACAGCCAATGAAGCAGATGAGATGGCGCAACAATTCAACGCAGTTACAGTAACAACAATACCACTGAAGATGTCGATAGGTTAGCACTGTCAAGCCTAATGACCCCATAGAGATAGCTAGGGTGCCGCAGTTAGTAAAACATGACAAATTTAAACTACCACCTGCAGCGAACACATGGGTCGACAGTTGGTGTACAGCCTGTGCACTGTCCAAAGAAAATTCTCCAACTTTGAGCTGAATGCATTCAATACCTATCCAAGACCACCTTCACCTGTAACTACATTTTTCATCTCAAAAGTTGCCATCATGTTGAACAATGTCGGTTTAGTAAACCATGTTAATTTGTTCACGAATTGTAACCAACTGTATCACCCTGATATAACCGCACTGGTTGACTGGGCGTAGAACACCAATTTACTTACTTATTTGTAACCAACTGTGCAAAAATCACCAATCAAGAACCACAATGTGCATGCTCAGAAATAAAGCCGATTTCAAGGCTGCTGGGTTCACTGAGACCACAAGCACCTGCCGACTTTCTCAAGGCAAAGACTACCACACAACGTCAGATTAAATAAACATTTACTCAGTCCTCAGGTGAACAGGGTATGTCTTGGGGTGTGCTGTGAACTTAACTGAGGCGTATATAACGCCAATGGGAATATAACTCACATGCCTAACGACAGTATATTTGGACACTTTGCTCACCTTTCGTTCTCAAGGACCGTGTTGATCGCTTAGATCCCGTTGTTGTTGTTTCTCCCCCATCCTCTTTGTTCGCTGGCGCTGCCTGGGGCGTAGCAACATGGCTGGCTGCCGGGGCTGATGGTGTGGTCACTGTGTTGGATGAACTTTCCTTCCCCCCCTTTGTTCCTTGGCTTCGTGTTCGGCCAGACAGCACCGGCGTGTCAAAGTAGGCTGCAACAGGCAATGACTGGCATGTGGGACAATCCTTTCATGGAGGTGGTTGCACTGGCCACATTTCACATGCAAACATGTGTGTGTGTGTGTGTGTGTGTGTGTGTGTGTGTGTGTGTGTGTGTGTGTGTGTGTGTGTGTGTGCATGTGCGCGTGCATGTGTTGGGCACGTGTAACTGTAAGCCTGCACAAACAGTTCTATACAATAAAATTAAAATAAACAAAAAACTAACAGCTCATTTTTTGTCCTTCCCCATGTGCAGCATGTGCATTTGAAATGTGATACAGAACAAGTTAGTGCTGCTGGTTAGAGACCAGAATGTCCTGCGTAACAAGAAGCCCAGCCAACAACACATGGCAAGTATTAGACTGGACCACAATGACTAAATTACACCCCCTATCCCAAGCAAAAATACTGTTAAGCGTCATCAAAAAACAATTAGCAAAAACATGCCAAAAGTATGGCAAACAAAAGCCATGGGAATAGACATGCAGAGGGTCTAATTACATAGCAGCAACAGCAAGAAAGAAATAGACTTGATACTCAACCGACTTGCATTCTATATGCAGAACAGTAAGAGGGTTGTATAACAGAACGCAAAAGAGTGGGAAGCTAAAAATTTCAATTAAAAATATTAACCAATGGACAACAAAAAGAGACCAACATGAGCCAGCCATCGACTGACTGGTAACGGCAGAAGCTCACTTGTTTTCAGTGGCAACTAACGAGTGGAAAGGTACCATGCTTACATTGGTTGAGGGATTTCTCTGGTACGTAGGCGTAATGAACTCGCCGCTTGCCACCTGTAGTAGCGGCCGCCATCTTCTTGGCAATCTCTTCCGGCGTGGCATCCAGGATGTTCCGATCATGGTGAGGGCCCATGTTTTTGGAGGCAGCTTTCTCCTCTTCCCTTTTGCCTCCCTTCCCCTCCTCCTTCCTTTCCTCCTTCCTTTCACCTTTCTCTTCCTCTTTCCTCCCACCTCTCTCCTCCTCTTTCTTCTCTGCAATGTGACTTCGCTTCCCTTCTCTGGTCAGCTTTGGCGGGTGCTCAGACAGGGTGACGGTTTTGCCGCCTTCGCCACCCTTGGCGCTTCCGTTGCCCTGCGCGCCCTCCATGCAGCTCAGCTTTGGGGCAGGCTCGCCTGAAGAATTGTCTGACTCACTGTGGGTTGATTTTCGCTTGCGTGTGAACCTGCGAGTCTTGGGGTTGCTTTCATCACTGGACGGATCTGCAGAAGAAGTGGGTTCACCGGAGACGGGCTTCTGCCCGTCGGTTTCACTGCTGGAGGAGGAGGAGGGGCAAGTGGAGGCAGCGTCTTTCAGCCCGCTTGATGCCTCCTTGGCAGAGACCTTGCCATCCACCGAGTCACAATCCGCTGGGCCCCCCGTCCCATCCCCGCCGTCCACGGTGGCCAGGTCTGGCGCCAGAGTCAGAGGGGAGGCTGTCGCAGGTGCCTCTCGCAGGTTGAAGGAAGCCGCCATCAACTCAGCCTGCTGCCCCTCCGCGCCGGTCGACAGCGGTGGGGTGCTCTGGCCCGAGCTGGGGGCCGCCTCCTTTCTCATCAGATCTTGCGGTAGTACGGGAGTGAGAGGGGGCGGGGGAGGTGTCGCGGAGGGCAGGACAGTGGGGATGGTGAGCGGCGGGGCCGGGTGCAGGAGCGGCGGTTTGGAATGGAGATTTTCTGCCTGAGCATTGTCTTGGACACTGTGGTGGCTCAGCGGAGGCATGGCGGGCACCAACGCCCTGCTGGCCCCTACTTCCTCCTTCTCCTTGCTGGCACCCTCCTTCAACTCCGGCAGCTGAGACCAGCTCTCTCCGCCGCCCTGCGGTTTTGGCACACTCGCATCAGCCGCCAACACAGGATGGTTGCTGTGGGACACTGCTGGCGGCTTCGACGATTGATCCCCTCCAGACGAAGCGACCATCGCGCTGTGGGTCTGAATGACTGCAGTGTGCGAAGAGGCGGGCAGAGGCACCGTCATCCCACTGCTCGTCAACTTGGTCACAGTGTCCATGTGAGACGAGGCAACCGAGAAGTGTTTGCGAAGCACAGGGAGTGGCAGCCCACCGTGCTCTGTCCTTTCTTCCACACTGCCCCTCATATTGCTGTCCGGGGGTGCTGCAGGGCCTGTGCTCGTTGCCAACCTGCCCGCATTTTGCACGGTTGAAGCATCACTGGAGGTTAACCTCTGCAGACAGTCTGGCGCCACTGAGTGGCTCGCTGTCACCGGTTTGGGGGACACTGGCAAATGTGCCAGTGTAGTTGCTGCCGACATGCTGGACACACACACAGAACTCACTGCAACGCTGGTCTGAGCCAGGCCTGCAGATGATACCACTCCGTGCACACTGAGATCATGAGAGGAGGAGAGAACTGTGGTCGCCGTAGAGCATGTGGTGGTGGTGGTGGTGGTGGTGGTGGTGTTGGCCACACTAGCGGCTGCTAAACCCTGCTGCTGCTGCTGCTGTGCTACCGTGGCTGAGGAATACACTGATGGGGCTGAAAATGATGTGGATGCTGAAACAGGCGCTGAAGCCGACGACGACACTGACAAAGAACAAGAAGAGTAAGCGGAGGATGGGTGGACCTCCCCACTGCTGGAAACCGAGTCCACCCTTAATGAAGTATTGCACACAGAAACAGGGAGCCGCTGTTGGTGTGGATGGGGGTGCAGGTGTGGGTGTGTAGTCACAGCCTGGTGCGGCAGTCTCACAGCAGGCACGTGGTTGAACACAGCAGAGGCAACACTCGGCGTGTTTCCACTAACAGACACAGCGGGACCGGACGCTCTGCTGTGACTGAGGCCGTCCTGTGATGATTCTGCGGGCACCAAGGCGGGCAGTGGCGGATGCACGGACAAGGAGGTGGGCAGGTGGGAGGTTGGGGGCCGTGGACCCGGGGCAGGGAGAGAGGCGGGGGATGGCGGGCCGCCCATGGAATGGTTGTGGGTTGGCGGCTGCAGTCGAGGCGGCACGCCCTCGTGGGAAAGGTGCACACCATAACCGGGCAGAGGAGAAGCAGCGGACATGTTGGGAACAGAGTGGGGAGTCACTGTGAATGTTGCCGGCACAGCGGAGGAGGAAGAGAAGGAGGAGGCTGATGCAGATGGCGAGGATGCTACTACTGTGGACGCACCGCCGGAGGAGAACGGTGTCAGACTGGAGGCTTGGCTGACCGGACTGGAAGAGAGGCTGGCTGGGCCACTTCCTGCCTTGGAGCGGCCACCAGCATTTGAATGCAGAGTGGCAAAAGGGTGAGGAGCTGCTGGAATCACGGCGGTGCTGATGCAGTTGACAGTGGCACCACCAAGCGGGAGCTGTGCCGTGTGAAATGCAGGTGGATAGCTGCCAGCACTTCCAACGCAACTGCTGCTGACCACGGATGACGGACTAGATGCCATTCTGTCGAAGGACAGATTTCGCGACGCTGACGAGACGTTGGCGCCGGGCGACCTTGCGCCGCCCTGGCTGGCCCGCCCCGGGGAGGCGGACCCGTTGGAGCTGTGTCGGGAGCTGCTGGAGCCAGGCGACTTGCAGGCACGACCAGGGGGCAGGGAGTTCTCCGGGTTGGGCAAGGGCTTGACCAGCCTCTGCACAGACTCTGTCAGGCGCCGAGGCTGGGGGAGGCCTGCAGCGTACATGTGGTTCAGCATGTTGACGTTGATCGGCGACGAGCGCTTGGTGTACATGCTGGTGATGTTGGAGCCGACCCGGGTCTCTGCGCTCACACCCCCGCTGCCGTTGGTGGTCCCGTGCCTGCTGCCCAAGTCCAGGAACGCCGACAGTCCTGGCTCAGTCGCCAGCGCTAGGTCGTCATCAAACACTGCATCTTCGCCATGGGTGTAGGCCGCTTCCAGAAGTTCCAGATCGCTCACAGCCCTGGCAGTGACCAAGTCAGGAGCCACGTTGCCCAAGTCCTGGCCAGCAGGCTTAGTGACTGTAGCCAGGTGCACCGTGTGGCTGGACACGCTGGAGGCAGTCAGGCGAGGCGAGCCCTGCTTCATGGCATTGGACAGCACTGCTCCTTCTGCTGACACACAAAGCATTTCATGTTAATTACGTGTATGAAGGAGGCAGGAGCATGGACACAAGGACATACACAAACGCACAAAGCACTGTGCATGAATCGCATGTATGCAGAATGCAGGAGCACGTATGCAAATACACACATACACAAAGCATTTTATATGAATTACATATATGAACAACACAGCATGTACACAAGTACATACACATACAAAGCATTTCATATGAATTATGTGAATGGAGGATGCAGGAGCGTGAACACACACACACACACACACACACACAAACAGCATTTCACATGAATTTTGTGCACAAATTATGAAGAATGTGCACACACCCACACAAACCTTACATACAAACCAGGCAATGCAAAATACTTTAAATCTACTCAAACATCTTCCATCACTCAACCTCTTACTGAAATAACACTGGAAGTCAGGAATGACAGTTAACCTGTGACTCGTCAGAGACCAACAAAGCCTGACTGACGCAATGAAGCCGAAGGAGGAGCATGGGTCAGTAGAAGTTATGACAAACCGGTATCAGCTACCCAGCATTTGAACATTAAAAAAAAAAATGTACAGTCCACAGTTATGCTGCCTTTTTCTGTTTGTTGCAACATCTGTTTGCATGTAAAATGAAACTCCACATAGGTGGGGCTTTTCCTGAACAATGGAGGGGCTGCCCTGCACAGCCTTCAGTGACAGTACAAAGGGCAAACTGCAACCGTTAATTCTGTGTCATTCTGCAGCTAACTACAAAGGGCAAACTGCAGCCGTGAAGTCTGTGTCATTCTGCACCTAACTGCAAATGGCAAACTGCAGCTGTGAAGTCTGTGTCATTCTGCAGCTAATTACAAAGGGCAAACTGCAGCCGTTAAATCTGTGTCATTCTGCAGCTAATTACAAAGGGCAAACTGCAGCCGTTAAGTCTGTGTCATTCTGCAGCTAACTACAAAGGGCAAACTGCAGCCGTTAAGTCTGCGTCATTCTGCAGCTAACTACAAAGGGCAAACTGCAGCCGTTAAGTCTGCGTCATTCTGCAGCTAACTACAAAGGGCAAACTGCAGCCGTTAAGTCTGTCATTCTGCAGCTAACTCTGGGAACAGACATTGTGTAAACAGAGAGTTGCAGTGAACATTGCAGTTTAACCAGCTCCCTCTTTTTCTGACAATCTCTTTTCCAATGAAACTTGTTAATGATACCCACCTGTGCTTGCTACTGCCGACGTGGCCACAGTGTATGTCAGCACCCCTTTCCCTGCTGCCTCCGTACCGGCTGTTGACAGCACAGAGTTGGCAACGACCGCATTGTGAACATCGCTCACCGGCTGGCTGCCTGCACCCCTGTCGCTGTGAGGGTGGTGAGGCAATGCCTCCAGGACCGTGGGCGCAGCAGATACTGAGGGTGATGGTGCCGACCTGGCCAACTTCTCCTCCATGCAGCGAGCCTGCGCCGCACCCTGACTGGAGGCGCTAGAAACAGGGGGATGGTGAGGAGGGGGGCCGTGGGAGGCAGGGTGAGTGTGGTGGGGGCTCTGGCCCCGAGAGCCGGGGCTGGGAGTCCTTACGTGCTGACCATGGGGCGGTACACCCATGTGGTGCTGCGGCCCTGTGTGCCCATGCGAGATGGTGGTGCCGGGGACCAACGCCCCCTGCCCCTGACTGACAGTCCCGTGCCCTTGACCATGTGGCGCCATCGTACTGTGCGACACCACAGTGCTGTAGGGGGTCACACCACCAGAATAACTCTGGGAGGCCACTACCCCTGCCATGGGGTGATGTCCGTGGTTGTTGGACGAAGCTGCGGTACTACTGGCAACATGCATGGCACCATGAAGCGTGGGCACGCCTGCATTGTGCAAGCCGTGAACCGCCGGGTGTGGAGCAGTGGAAAAGGCATTGTTCGTCCCCGGACCAGCAGCCTGGGACGTGGGTGCCCCCGGTCGCAGCCCAGCTCCATGGGCCTGGCTGTGCGAGGACACCGCCCCTGACTGAAACACAGCGTGTCCTTGGCTGCTGGGCAGCGGGCCTGGCTGGTGATGCGGCCCCGCGTGGCCCGAACTGCTGCGCGCAGTTGCAGAGGAATGGTGCAGCGTGGGACTGGCTGGGACGCTCCCTGCTGGGTGAGGCTGGGACCCCTGGCTGACCGGGGGGTGATGCAAGGCCTGGCTGCCAGGGGCAGCGGCCGGGGAGTGGTGCACCCCGATGTGTCCCTGACTGTGGGAGATGGTGATGCCAGTGGGGTGGTGCACGGTGGCGTGCGAGTGGTTGGGCAGGCGCAGCCCTGCCGGGTGCTGGTGCCGGGCAACAGGCGGCAGGGAGGCTGGGCCATTCTGGTGAATGCTAGCAACCTGAAGGAAAAGAAACGGGTCAGTCACTTTGTCACTGCAAACATTCAGCAAAGCTCTTCAAATAGCATACACCCATTAATTCAGATACTTCTCTTTCCGTATCGCATCACCAGAACTTCTGAATACTTTACTACATAACTGTATGCAAACTTCAAGTTGTTTTACTTGCACAACTATTTTGCCACCATTTCTGACAGTATTTGAACACTTGGTTCGCTGCCAAGTTTTGACCACAGTCAAATGCTAAGTTGACTGCCCGGTGTGACCGTTGTAACTAGCTCATCGCACCCTTTCCATTCAACTGAAGTCAAACCTGGTGGTCAGCTTAGTGTTCAACTATGGCTGCTACTCTTCTATGCCAAAAATAATAAAAATACTATGTCACATGATTCTGTTACCTTCACTTTAGTATGCAGCATGTTTCTGATTTCTGCATTTTGTTTAAAGTTTGCTGTTTTTATTTTTTTTGATGAATACTGACCGACAGCACAAAACTGAATGTTTCAAAGGGACGGCACCACAAAACCACGCTCCTGAAGGGGCTGTGGGTCTCCTCATTATGGGGGCCAGATCTCACACAAAGGAATGAAACTGTACTGCATGCACACAAAGTAATGAAATGACACTGTCTAGAGCTGATGACTGCTAACATACGGAACTTTGCCTCAGCACCTGAAAGGTCGGGAGCCCTTCGCATGGTGCGCCAACGCCACCAGGCTCTTGAAAGTGGCTGTGGGTTTCCTCACTGTGGGAGCTTGGTGTCAGTAATGCAACCACAAATGTGTTCACCTTTCATCAAGGAAGACCTGGAAGGTTTACGTGTCACGCTAAGCCCCCACTGACCGCCTCGCACAGAAGTGGATGATACCCAATCTCAAAACTTAAAAAATCACTATCATCCTGGACCACTCCCTTGCTGTTCACACTGAGTGCTGCCGGAAGTGGCCTCCATTCAGCAACAAGTACGCTAACACAGAACAGGCTGCTGTGACCTTTGCCATCCGAGTGGGTTCAACAGGCAGTGAGTGAAACAGTCGCCTACCTGACCAGCTTTGTGCTTCAGTATTATTCGCTGGCGCTGGGGACTGTGTGGTCGGGCAGTCATGGTCAGTGACAACTCAACTTCCTTGTGAGCTGACAGCGCCACCTGGTTGGCCATGGGTGCCATGCTGGCTGTCGACTTGATCAGGTGGGACACCTGACGTAAGGAATCTTCTGCAGCAGCTTTCTCCCCTGTGAAAGTCAGCACAGTTAACTGCAACACTGTACATAGTGAACACCCAACACCTACATCCAGCCCTCTTGCTCTGTCAACACTTAACACCTACATCCAGCCCTCTTGCTCTGTCAACACCCAACACCTACATCCAGCCCTCTTGCTCTGTCAACACCCAACACCTACATCCAGCCCTCTTGCTCTGTCAACACCCAACACCTACATCCTGCCCTCTTGCTCTGTCAACACCCAACACCTACATCCAGCCCTCTTGCTCTGTCAACACCCAACACCTACATCCTGCCCTCTTGCTCTGTCAACACCCAACACCTACATCCTGCCCTCTTGCTCTGTCAACACCCAACACCTACATCCAGCCCTCTTGCTCTGTCAACACCCAACACCTACATCCAGCCCTCTTGCTCTGTCAACACTTAACAGCACAACAGCAAATTTTCCAAACCAATTAAAAAATGGGATGCAAAGTAACAACCTAAAATACTTATCTCCCTCATTTCACTTTTAGTTTTGTGCACATTTTCATTCAACAATTTTAACCACCGTCAAACCGGAATAAACATTTACAGCAGGCTGTTAGTATACAATCTTCAATTTTCTCTCTCCAAGACATTTTAAAATATTCTGAATTTGAAGAACTTTCTCAGTTCCTGAGAGGCAGCTCAAATCCTTCTAAACAGCTTAACTTCTCTGACATAAATGACCCACCCCCCAAAACCTACCCAATGATGGTAACGAGTCGCCCATGTGCTTCTTGGCCTCTTTGTGGTAGAGGTCCGCTGTGTGCTGGTTCACCTGCACATAGCCAACCGTGATGGTGTGGGGTTCCGCACTGCCAGACGCCTCCTTGCAGTTTACCACCGGTTTGGTGACCGCCACCGCAGGCTTGCTGCCATTGCTGTCTGAGACTGATGGCTCTGTGGTGGCTGCGCTTGTCTGGAACTCTCCATCCCCAACTTCCGAAGGTGTCGTGTCCTCCGAGCGCTCGGAGGAGCTGCCCACACCCGAATCGTGGTTATCCACCTTGGTGCCGTTGGCATCCAGGAGGGAGGAGGGAGGAGCAGTGCCGCCATCTGTTTGGCCAACAGGACTGACACCACTGTGGTTGGAGTTGTCATCACCATCAGAGGGGGGTTTGCTGCCTGTTGGGCTGGTGGTAGTGGTGGTGGTGGTGGTGGTGGTGGTAGTGGTGGTGGTGATGGTGGTCGAGGTAGCAGACTCCGCTGCTAAGTGTTGAACAGCTCCCAGAGCAGGAGAAGAAGAGGAATTGAGCAACTTGAGGGAATCACTTTGCACCTGAGCTGAGGCTGTGGTGGCTGGTGCTGCCCCCTGTCGGGTGTCAGGGAGCGGCCCCACTGTGTGTGACAGCGGCGGGCTGCCGGAGCCCGTCACCGACTGCGATCGGCCCGTGTCACCGGTCACCTGGCCTCCACCCGCACCCCCCACCCTCACCTCGCCACCCACCGACACATTATGCAGCTTGTCCGCACGCGCAGAGGACTGTGGCCTGTGGGAAGGCATGTGGTAGGGGTTCACACTTGCACCCTCCAACATCACTCCAGACGAATTTTCCCGGCTTGGCGACAACTGGCCAGAAGAGACAGTGTGGGATGGAGGGAGGGAGGCTGTATTCACAGGTCCGTTTAGAGTGGGAACTCCGGCCAGGGGGAGATGGGAGGAATGCTGCGGGGCTGTGGGGGGCACCCGCGACGGTGGCTGACTAGGACCAAAGGGGTGCTGTGCATAGATGTGGGGAGCTGCACTGACGGGCGACGGCAGGGGCGCAGATGTGACCCCCGTGTGTGGTAAATCAGGGCGCTGCCCCGCCAAACTGTCACTGGCCACATTGTGGGTGTGTGCAGAGGAGGGAAAAACCCTCGGTCGCTCCTCTCTCAAAGCGCTAGGCACAGTGGCTCCTTGATGAAAACTACCTAAACCTAAGCACACAGAGTCACTGGAACCTGTCCGGGATTCCATTTTTGCTGCCGACATTGACACAGGGGTGGGGAGATTAGCCGTTGACACATAGGTCTCTTTCCTTGGACAATCAATGAGTGAATCGCTGCTAACTTTGTGCTGGTCCTTCTTCACAGGGCTGAGATCGGAGGCACTGTCCCTGGGCTCCATGTGCCCAGTGTACGGGTTAATGATGGCATCGCTGCTGTACACTTCCGACTCCATCGTTGACCTCTGACACTGGGCCAGGGAGGCCAGGGCAGCGCTAGCTGTCGGGGGGTTTCTGTCTCGGAAGCCTTCACCACCAACGGCATGGTCAGTCACAGGAGGCACAGAATTGCTGAAATCCGTGCTCAGCCTGGGGGAAGGCAGGGGGATGGGCGACACTCGCCGATGCAGCACGGCACTCATCTCCTCCGTGGATGGCATGGATTGTGGGGGGACCACGCTGGAGATCGGGTCCGAGTCCAGAGGCAAACCACGCACACCCTGGCCCATCAGCTGCTCATCACTGGTGCTGGTGGCAACCACCTGCTTGTCTTTTCGCCGCCTCCGTTTCTTCTTGGGCTTCTCTCCCGTGCCTGGCGCAGCCATGACACTGTTTGCACCGGCCACAGGTTCCGTCTGCAGCAGGTTGATCAACAGGGGGCTGGAGGCCGTGACTTTCTTCCCCTGACGACCAACGTTGTTGGCCACACCTGCCTCATGGGGGTAAGGCGGGGGAGGGGGTAGACCCACCACGTTGTAGCCTAAGGCCGCTGTCTGTGGCAGCGCTGTAGCTTGACTGGGCAGCTGTTGCTGCTGCTGCTGAGCCATCTGGTGGGCAGTCAGTGTCTTGGGGCCACGCTGCCCCGGCAACGGTCCAGCTACGCTCAGTGGAGGAGGGGCGAAGGCCCCGTGTCCATGACCTCCACCGCCAGGAATTTGTGGAAAAGAGGACTTTCGTGGAAAAGTGGACTGTCCTGAAGGCCCTGGCACCCCATCGCTGGCAACGCTGTTGACACGGAAGGTCCCCCCATCAGCAGACGGCGCTTTGAACGCGTCCCCGCTGGGCCCTGCCCCGGATGGCCCTGCTCCGGAGGTGGGGGACAGGATGGAATTGAAGAGGGAGCCCTGCCTCAGGTACTCCTCAATGTTCTTGCGCGTCACTTCCATGTTGGGGCCGGGAGACCCCAGCTCGTCCGATGAACTTGGCAGGCCCGCGTCAAACGCAATGGAGGTCCCAGTGGACGTGGACTGGGGCGCCCCTGCAGCTGCAGACGCCGGACCGGACCCATCATGGGTACGAATAATGAGCTCTGCTCGTTGGTTGTTAGGTGTTGCCACGGTGAGTGACACGAGGCGATCTCCTTCGATCTGCACCCCAAGCACCCCCATCTGGCGGAGACAGGCATTGCCCTGCTCGGCCAGCTGCTTGAGGCGTAGAGCCGCCTCCCTGGGGATGTTGAACGTCACTCGCACGCTGTTCCATGGCTCCACCTTCTTCAGTATCAGCTGCTTCTTCCCATCTGCAACAAAATATCACTGCTTGGTGCTCAAATGAACAAACAACACACTTTTCTGTTCTACTCAGTTTGAAAACACACGGCTACTGGATACCAGGCAGCCAGTTAACAGCACTGGTCATGCCAGGATGACTCAAAAATTATCAAACTGTAAGTAAGTAAGCAAGTTGGTGTTTTACACCCAGTCAACTTATCAACTCGTAAACAGGCTGTCTCACAATAAATGGTGACATCCAACCTGCGACTTTTTCCTGCATGAATCTTTCTTCTTTTGACTGTGATGAATATAAAATATATTCTGTTTTATACTGAATTTGAGGTCAAAATTACTTGAATTACGTGTGAACATGAGGCTGATCAACTGCCATTTTACTTCTGCACCTCCAGGCAGTGTTGGGATCCACCATTTTCTCATATGAAAAAAATTGGCCACTGCATGCAAAACAGACATCACACTAAAGTTATCTCAATCACTGAAAAAAATGTGAAAAGCATATTTAGCAACAAAGTGTGACTTGGGGATGATAAAAAAAATCAGGTGAGCTCCACAAACGCCATGCTGTTCATCCAAGCAGCCCGATGCTGTTGGAAAGGTTTAGCACTTTGTTTTGTTTGTTTAAAAAAATAAAAGTATGCTTTCAACCAACAAAACTTTGATTCGGGGAGGAAAAAAATTGATTGCTGCATCTTATAGCATAACTGTGCAGTTCTGCAAACACTAGCAGCCACTGTCTCATGAATAACATATCAACTGATCTTCCTAACAACTGCTCACCCGCTTTCCAACTTGAACACTCCGATTTTAGCTCTCCAAGTTTCCGAACTCAGGGGCATATCATAACGGAACATACCACTGCACACCTGCTAATCATAGCTGCCCACACAGCTGTCCACTCACCAACTCTCATAGATTTACTTGGTTTGGTGGTGTCATTAGTGACTGTGACTTCACTCGTGACACACCCACTTGTGAATGTAACTTCAATGAGTGGGTTGATGTATCATCAAATCATCAACATTCTGTAAGTTGTTAAAATTAGTTCATTTCATCAGAATTTAATAACAAACTGTTCATCCAGACTATTCTACAACAGTAATTATGCTTACAGCACATTAGATGGTAAAGTCACTGAAAGTCACATTCATATGTTGGCCCAAGTTCTTTTGTGTCACATTAACATAGCATCAAAAAAGTCTTCTGTTTCTCTTTCTTCTTCTTTTTTCACTTCAAAACAAACTTAGTCTGAATGTGACACATCAAACAAATCTATTTTGAAGCAGTGATAAACAGCAATCTGTTCATGAAAATCACATTCATATATTGACTCTAAGTTCTGTGTCACAGTCACACACTACAGATGTATCATAAACAATACAAAACCTATGAATATTTACTTTTATCTCCAAAACAATGTCTTGTAAACAATAAAAGCCCTACAAATACCTACCTTTACCTTTTAAACAAGCTCAGTCTGAAAGTGCTAAACAAAGCCTATTTGAAGCAGTTACGTTTATAAACAGCACATCTGACAGTGAAAGTCATGTTCACATGTTTAGATGTTGGTCCAAGTTCTTCTGTGCTGTGCTCACACAACATTAAAAATGTCTTGTAAATAATACAAAACCTATGAACGTTATGTCATGTGTACTTCAATTTAGTTCAAAGCAACTGAATTTTAAGACACAGATCCAAAATCCACTTTGAAAAGCTAATGAATCAGTCACTTGCATCTAACAGAACAGCAGTGGGGGGTGGGGGTGGGGGAGAACTGTGGTTTTATAGGTGACAATTTTGAAAATCACACTAACATATTTACTATTCATAATTTAAGCCATGTACATTTTTGACCATGTGTGGTGTCAAATAACTGTTTGTGTCGTAAGTTATGAATCGTGTTGTGATTCTATGTATGGTTTGTGACTTTTCTTTCTGAAAAGAAATATCAAAAAGATGGAGTACGTTGCCATTTCAGCTCTCTGAATACATAAATTCAGAATACGTCAAATCTGTCTCTTACTTATTTATTTTTAATTTATTTTTAATGTGTTGTCATGATTAATAAATGGATTACAGCACCACAAAATATCTTACAAAGGCAATGTCATTCACTTTTATTCCGAAAGTTGATCTGGAGCTCCCATCAACATTTACTGTGAAAACCCCAAGAAAAGTCTCAGCCACTGTTCATCATGTTTCATTATTAAAAAGGACCATGCAAAGCCACTGCTGATTCAACTAGAAAGATATTACATTTTTCAGGTGCCGTACGCATTTTAGCCACATCGCCGCGTCACCGTATGCAAAATGACAACACCGATTAAACAAGTTATGCCTCACTGGTGGATGCCGCGTCACTCAACACTAGATCTACTTGCAAACTCAGTGTCATCTCAGCCGTTCAAGTCCAGTCAATGAAGGGAGGGATCTGGACAGCGAAATAAACGCGTAACTCCCCGTAAGCTACCGTAATTTTTGGACTATAAGGCAACGGTGAAACGTTTCCTAAAATCTTATCCATGCGCCTTATAAAGTTATAGTCGGTAGCGCTCTGTCTGTGAATAAAATTCGCATACTTTTCCGAAAAAAGAAAGCCAATAATATGAAGCCGAATTCTAATGAACTCGTATAGATCTGGAAGAAGATTGGTTCCCGTATCAGACTGGCCAGACATTTTGCCAAACTGATCAGTGATATTTTCCAGTCAATCGACGGAGGACACAATCCCAGATATGGAATTTGGAACCAAGCAGTATGCCTACTTTGTCAGCGTGTAATATTATTAGAATTTACTCAAAGGTAGAAGACTAAAAAATCAAAAACAAAATACACGTCGACACCAAATACAAATGAGAGAAAATGGCAGCAGCCTCGACTTCAACTTTATTTCATTACTAAATCCCGCGGTGGATGAGAACTGGGTTTGCCGACATCGTCTGCTGCAGTTCTTCCTTTAAAAATGATGCCGTGTACGATGTTCCTATCTATTTAAACTTTTTCTGTGAACTGTAAATTTACTGAATGTTACCACATTTTTTTGTGCATGGATAGACCTTTTTACTATTTTCGTCTGCTCACGTTATAGACCGTGAGCTACAATCAGGTTACTTCATCATTTTGGCTTTGTAATGTGTGTTAATTCTAAGTTATACTGTACGCATTTTTCGTGCCATTGACGCAAAATACATAACGTTTCACGCCAGTTGATGCAAATCTCTAAAAGGCAGCGTGACCCCTGGATTATTTGAAAACAAAGCCTGTTTGAAAAGCAATTATACTTTCCTATGGACTGATGAACATAACTCTCAGTTCTACAAATGCATTGCTGACTAGGAGCGAACACAACAAATGAATTGATAATTCATTCAAACTTTCAACTTCCACCTACTTGCTGAAGAACAGATATAACACCTACCCCTGAAAAATGTCTACTAATCTCTTAGTCTCACTCTCACTGTCAGGAGGCACAAAGCTATTAAAAGTTACCAATCCCATTCCAGCAAAAACGTCCTTTATTACTCTTAGTCTTACTAGCGATGCCAGTTTCAGCTTCCCTGGGAGTGGGAGTTTATTACTTCAACATTAGCAAACTTTACGAACATTTCAACATTAGCAAACTTTATGAACACACCTTGAAGAAGAAGGCTTTCAAGTCGCTGTTGGAAACGTCGTAAACGGTCCTGCAGGTGTGGGTCATGGAAGTCACCTTCACAGGTGACCACTGCTTCGATGTAGTCCTCTTGAGGACCCATCGCACATCTCCATCCAGCTCACACCTGGCAACAAAATCACACCCACAGTCAACATTCACATTACACCCAGCAACAAACTCAAACTAGTCACACTCAATGTCCAGTTCACATCAAACAACTCACTGTCACAGCCAACATGCAGCTTACATCTGGCAACAAAACCATAGCCAGTCTACATCCAGCTCACACCTGGCAACAAAACGAGGTGTCAAGCTCACACCTGGTAACAAAATCACAGCCACAGTCAACACCCAGTTCACACCTGGCAACAAAATCACAGCCACAGTCAACACCCAGTTCACACCTGGCAACAAAATCAGTCACAGTCAAAGGTCCCGCTCACACATGCCGACCTGGCAACAAAATCAGTCAAATGTCCAGCTTACACACCTGGCAACAACACATCAGCATGTCCATTGTCCAGCTCAAACCTGGCACCAAAATCACAGTCACAGCTGATGCCCAGCTCAAACCTGGCACCAAAATCACAGTCACAGCTGATGCCCAGCTCAAACCTGGCACCAAAATCACATTCAGTCCATATCCAGCTCAAACCTGGCAACTAAATCACAGTGAACATGTCCACATACAGCTCACATCACAATACAAAAACATGGCCGTAGAGTCAATGTCCAGCTCACAGTCACACCTGGCAACAAACTCATAGCCACAGACCTGTTTACCTCCAGAATCTGTTTGGAGTAATACTAATACCAATAGGCAAGGGGGGGAAAAAAGGAGGAATAATCTGAAACAGAAGATTGTCTTTGCCTTCCACTTCATTTCTGATTATCTGGCAGCAGTGGCAGTTGCTGTTGTTTGGTTGGTTGGTTGGTCAACTAATTCCCAGTTTGACTGTTTGGTTGGCCAGTAAATAGCTTTTGGACTTGGCAGGAATTTTCAGTTTGCGTGTCGTTGCTGTTTTTGCTCTTCTTCTTCAAGGCAGATCAGTCCTGCACATCCATAAATAACAAGGGGTTTGCTGTCATATCAAAAACCGCAAGGGGTTAAGAGGCACTAGATGAAGCAGAAGATTGGTTGGCTGCTCTGAGGCTGCTGCTGCAGAAGTTTCAAAGAAACCAAAAGGCAACACCTTTTTTTGACTCATGTCACTGTCACTAGTGCAGTCGGTGCCCCTTTCTTCTCTATCACTTTGCTGCTAAGTTCTTTCCTCCCTCGTTTTTTACCCTGTTCCACTCCTTTGCCTCTTTTCTTCAAATTTGTCCCTCCACTCATCTGCTTCAACTTCACCATGGTGCACATGCAGGGTTTGGGTACTTTTTGGTCACACTTAAACCATGAATGTCAACCAGTCACTAAAGTTCCTAAACTTCCCACTAATGGTTTTCACAATCTTGCAGCAACAGCCATACGCCTTTATCTAAAACTAAAAAGACCCATGTTGTGAACATGTACTGAAAGGGCTCGAGCCCAACAAACCAGCAGCGGTTAACATTCTCATCAAGAAATCTCATTCTAAATCTTATAATATTGGCTTCACTTGCTCCAGCAACTGCTGGCTCAAAATGTTTTATGTTAAAAGACCCTTTCAAGTTTGCTGCAATTCTATTACACGTTCATACCACTTGCTTTTAATTCATTCAGTACGCATTCACACCCTTTTACTAGTTTTAGCAGGGTTTTATTGTGAGACTTCAAGCTGTAATAGTGATATGCCCCCATTTTTACAGGCTGTGCAGCCCCAGGGGCGACACGGACACAAAGCAATTTGCATCATCTTAGGCAAGCAATAGCAGTATGCATTCTTCATACAAATTACAATCATGGGTGCAAGAAAATAACAGTCCAGCTTATGACTGTAAACACCTACTCCTAGGTACTCAAAAACCTAAAACTAGCAGTGTTTTGCTTCTCTCCTCCACTTCTCACACTTAATATATGCTTCCATTTACACAAAAAATGTTTGCCTGTCTCTCTTTCCTCTTTACGTTGCTGTCAAGACATACTAATATCAAACAGCAAACTAGACTTAATCAAACACACAGGCGGGCTAGAGTACATGCTATAACTTACAGCTCTTACTGCCTCAACCTTTCACTGATCGCTGGTCTACAACTAGTGCAAGAGATCTTGCATGCAGAGACACTGAAATTGCTGTCTATCACAGCATCACAGAACTAGTTACCAGTTAGATAGTAACTGCATTCTAACATCCTGTTAATCGCATAGGGTCACCTCAGTCAAACTTAACACAGAGCTCAAAGCCTACATTATGTACATGTATACAGTGATGCAGAACTGCACTCAAAATATGTCTGATGTTAGGAAAATGCAAAAGCTGTAATTTATGGTATGGGCCCATGTATACTTGTAATTACCTGGGAAATATTAAATACAGTTCTGAACATTTCCATCTCTTGAGAACAACCCCTCCCACTCCACAACTGCCAGAATTCCCTCAGCTGATATAAAAAATAAATTAAAAAAATTGATATCTACTATACTGACACCCTCCACTTTACCCTGTCATAACATCCCTTCTTGTATTTTAACCCTGTATTCGAATCACTCATGCACAGCCCTCTGTCTTCCCACCCCTCCTGTGTTCACACCACTCATGCATGACTATTTCTTTTCACCAGAGTTGCATATCCATAAATAGCAATGGGTTTTCGTACCCCCCTCCACCCACCCCTCTTCAGTACAGTTATGTGTTTTTTTAAGTTGTAATAATAATATACCCCCCTTTTTTTTATGTGGTGTGCATGACTGTCTTCTTCTGTATCATGTATTCTATGCAGGAGTATGGCCCTCTGTCATTTTAACGCCGAGTTGTCTCTGGAGATGTACTTAACTGTCACAAACTCAGATCCCAGATGGGGTTAAGGGGAATTCCCAGAAGTATACCTAACAGTCACCCCACAAACGATCCTACACTGAGACACGCAGCAGTGTGAGTCATTTGAATATTTCATTAACAGTGAAGGGTAAAGTCACAAGATGGTGTCCACAAATCACAACTTTTGCAGAGCAACTGAAACTCAAGCAGTCAACTTGAAGCAACGTCCATGGATATGAACACTACAACAGTACAACTATAAGATACTGTAACTGACCCACAGAGACCCTTTGGGTTTGACACTGACAGCTCTGCATAAGTCACGCAGTTCTGGGCTCTCGGCAGAGAAGGCCCTCATTTCTGCTTTCATGGAGCCCTCCTGCATGGCAGAAGTGCTGCTGAAACTAGTAAAACTAAAAGTACGCTAACATCTCCTATTCATTCCCTATGATCAAGACACTTGTCCTCTCACTGTGTAGCCTGTACACACCTCAGGGTTCCCCATTTTTAAGAGTCTAGAGGGTAGACTCACCCCTGTCATGCAAATTAAAAGAGTATTTTCACCCTCTTCAAAACAATCCTAAGGGTATCGACTAACTTTTTGTGAACACCAAACTCACTGGGCATCTGAACTTTACTTTGTGTTCGACACATGTGCAATAGGTTTTGGTCATCAACTATAAAAGTATGATACTGTCAACACTGCACCCTGATTCAGGATTTTTTTCTCTCACACCTTTAAGCCTAATTTCAAGGGGTGTGCTTTATATTCAGAAGTGGCTACTTTTATTAGTTTTAATACTCATGCATCACAGGAGTTTCTTTTTACTAATTTTGCCTGCTCACTTTTTTATCGCAAGTACAGCAACAATCAAGTTACTCAATATTTTGGTTTTGTTTGTGTCTTAATTCTGGTGTTGGATCCGCTGTATGCACATTTTGTACCGCTGGAACAAAAGACATAATATTTTTCGCATCAGATGACACTAATCACTTGGTCAGTGTGACCCCAGTGATGATTTTCCAGGCATCCAACAACAACAAAAAAGTTTGCTCTTTCTTTAAAATTATGAAATTAGATGTTTTGAATGATGCACTTGCATAGTATTAACTACCATTTATCTTTACACTTCCATAACATCATCGGTTCTAGTGACCTTGATCAAATTTCAAGTCACAGCAACAGCAGAAAAATGAATGTCAAAGGTGACAAAGTTTAGTTCCTGTCCACTCAAAACTTAGAACGAATGTTACTTAAATAGGAACAGGATGAGCAACATAATTCATTAGTGATTAACACATAAGTGTAAGTAACTTCCATGAATCTATTCCAGATTTTAGCCCAATGTCTGCCTTTGCAAATGCCCCTTAACCCTTTCTTCACCAGCAGTACATGCAAAGAATGCACCTGAAGCACACTACAGCTTGGAACCAGCTGTGCTAAAGCACATGGCAGTTTGAAACCAGCTGTGCAGAAGCACATGGCAGTTTGGAACCAGCTGTGCAGAAGCACAAGGCAGTTTGGAACCAGCTGTGCAGAAGCACAGGGCAGTTTGGAACCAGATGTGCAGAAGCAAGCTAGGAACCAGCTGTGCAAAAGCACACAGCAGTTCAGAACCAGCTATGCAGAAGCACACTGCAGCTCAGAACCAGATGTGCAGAAGCACACAGCAGGGCAGAACAAGTTGTGCAGAAGCACACTGTAGCTCAGAACCAGCTGTGCAGAAGCACACAGCAGGGCGGAACAAGCTGTGCAGAAGCACACTGTAGCTCAGAACCAGCTGTGCAGAAGCACATGGCAGCTTGGAACCAGCTGTGCAGAAGCACAAGGCAGCTTGGAACCAGCTGTATATAAGCACATGGCAGCTCAAAACCAGCTGTGCAGAAGAAGCACATGGCATCTCAGAACCAGCTATGCAGAAGCACACGGCAGCTCAAAACCAGCTGTGCAGAAGAAGCACATGGCAACTCAGAACCAGCTGTGCAGAAGCACATGGCAGCGCAGAAGCAGCTGTGCAGAAGTTAGTAATGGGATTTTAAAATCCTGTCAACTGCAAACTGCACAGGGTCACCTCAGGACAATCAAAATCAGCCATTAGCAAACACACACTTCAAACCCTCTCATATGAAATATGCAAATCCTTTCTCAAGCCAGTCCACAAAACCAATCCCTACACAAACATCAACAAACCATACCTACACAAACATCAAACACAGATTTTCAAAGAGTTAGTCTCTTCAAAGTTCAATATTACCCCTGGAAAGAGCACATACAGCTAAGACACGCTGTTATCATCAACCACTCCATCTAATTTACTGATACCAGATTAAAGAAAAATATAAAAAGGAATGCACAGAAACTTTTTCTTTTTTAATCAAAATTTTATAAATGCGTAATGGCAAATACCAGTGTCATATGGCGGCTAGTTGCACATACACCTACCAACTATGATCTCCTAGCTGCTCAACATGAGCCATACAAAAAGCCTAACTATTGGCGAAAATGTTTGGAGAATTTTCTGGAAAAAAGTTGGAATAGACCATTAGCAGAAAAATGACAAGACAGAAGGAGTCGGAGGAGAAAGAAAGAGAGAAAAAAGACAGGAGATAGGAAAGAGGAATCAAATGACAGCCCTGAGATTAGCTGTGCAGAAGCACACTGCAGCCAGGAACCAGGTGTGCTGCTTTGCAATCACTGCCTGCCTACTACTGCTGTACCTTCTCAACCACTCATCCAGTCTTATTCATCTGATCCACAAATCAGTTTAAAGACAACTGAATGTAGCATTAAATGGGTTTGTTTATGTGGATATTAAAGTATGCTTCAATTACTGTCCACAGGCTGAGTGAACACTTCTCCACTGTCAGTGTCACTGTCAGCAGAAAGTGCATTCTATCACTGATCTCTGTTGACCACAACCATGCTCACTGTTCACTTATCTCACCATCTTAAGTCACATTTCGCCTAATTCAGAGTAAAACTCTAAATGATACTGTCAAAGTCCATAAAATGACAAAGTTTGTATGGCACAGTACCACTTGCTGCACCAGTAGCCTTGATTTTTTTTGTCAATTTCCATTTATTTGTTCACATGTGTGTGTGTGTTTGGGGGAAGGGGGTGGGAGGGAGGGGGGTCCACAGATGTCTTAAGCCCATAAAAACAGAATTAGAGAGTTCTCTCCCTTCATCAGGTCAGGCAGGAAATCAGTTTCAGCCTCATTATCACAAAAGTTTACTGAAGCCAAAACTGGCAAAAGCAGTTTGTGGCACAAAATGACAAAATCTTTGTGATTGGAAGGCTATGAAAGTTCTGCTGCCTGAGACGAGTTGGTGTTTGTTTTTTTGGTGTGTTTTTCCCAAGGGGTATTGGGGGGGGGGGGGGGGGGGGGGGGGGTCCTTGCACTACCAGTGTGGCAAAATTATTTCTGAAAAACAAACAAAAAACAATTAGTTCCTGAAAGAAAAAAAATCTGTGTGAATTCAGACACTAAGGACTTCAAATTCACCTGTTATACTTTAATTCTGCATAGGAAATTTACTCTATAAAATCCACAGTAAGGAATGAAAATACTGCTTCCAAAGCTGGCTAGCTGGTGACAACCACCAATTTCTTACTGAGACAATCAATCCAATGTTGACAATGCAGTGCAAAACATTCTCGAAGCTGCAGTGGAAAAAAAAGCGAGGTCACACACAGTGTCATTCTGAATATGTGACTAAAATTTACCGATGTTCACTGACTGGTGCCTTTCATTTATCCAATCACTACCCCCTACAGCTGTGAATCACACAAACTGGAACTGAATGTGAACATTGTGTGCGCATTTATCGCAACGGCCATTGGTACTCCAAACCAAAGGCAAAAGCACTCAGAATGGTTAACTGAACTATGAGCAGCAAACCGAAATCCAGTAAGCCTAAAGCTAAAAACAGAACTTGCAGTTCACACATTTTTAGGAGTGCACGTCTACAACAAGGACAACAAAACAATGAAGTGTCCTGTTTCCACAGAAGCGATCATTCATGTTTCAACAATTAAACTCACAAAAAACAAAATCATACTGTGTTCTGCAAGTGAACTTTCCGCATTCAGTGCTGACAAGACATAAAATGCAGTGAACACTGGGATGCTGTACCAGCAAAGCAGCGCCGATTGATATCCAGAAATCTCAATTGAAAAATCTGATTTCTTAACAGCATTTAACTCCCAGCTTGTACATGGAGCAGTCATTGTGATGACCTGTGCACAATCTCTCCAATCTGATGCTCTCATTATGTTAAGGTACTTACACACAAAAAGGGAGCCCTGACACAAACTTCAAAATCTTTTTTTGTTGTTGGTTTAAATGAAACAACACAAACCCTAAACAAAACAACAAAACAAAAACAAATGGATGCCCTTGAATTTTTAAGACACTTAAAATACTAGTTTAAACTGCAATTCATGAAAAATGGGGAGCCCTGTTTACCAATCAACAACACAAGGTTAATAACAGATTCAAAGTCATGACACAAACTGTTTGGCTCTGTGTTCAATGGCAAGAGTCCAACATGACGGCTGTGAGTTAAAAGACAAAAGTGTTCTAACTTCAAAGTATTGTAAATTTAAATGCACTGCCTTGAGTTAAATTCCTAAAAAGTTCTGAAACACTGTCAGCACATAAGACTCCTCTCACCCCACCCCCTTTTTTGGGGGGGGGAGAGGGGGTGTTGGGGACGTGGGGGCGAGGGGATGGGGTATGGTCTGGGAGTTGCATCTGTTGTTGTGATCATGTGTGGTGTGGTAAATACAAAAGTATTTAAGTAACTATGTACAATTCATAATGAAATTGCTTCTAGTGGTGTGGAAGATACAAAAATATTGTAGTAACTGTGTGCATTCTGTGATTTCACAGCTTTTTTGTCACTCACTCACATATGTACACATACATTTGTGTGTGCATATATATATATATATGTGTGTGTGCATGCGCATGTGTGTATATGCATGTGTGCGTTTAAAGGCATAATACAAATTGACAATACTACTCTGACCACGGTAAAGAGTTTCCTAAATAACAATAATTAAAAATCTCAATCGTCTTCAGTACAAGACCTAAACCATTCAAAGCATTGTAAATACAAACGGAACAAAAATCAACAAGGTGGAATGTGGGATATCAATTATAAAAATACCCAATTATCTGAAAAGATCACTGTAAATATTAATAATAATAATAATGCTGATTAACCCACCCTCTACTAGATACATATATTAAAATTCTCAAAACTTACTTTAGTTACACATCATACACATAAAATTGTCTATTCAACATAACAAATTTTATAAAAATGAAAAAATTGGTTAGTGCAATTATTGTGCATGATGTATGCACAATAATAAATCTCAATGTATAAGCATTAATGTTCACATTAGCTAAACAATTAACTCCTCGCTCTCTCGGTTTACTCAGCACCAAGAAATAAAATTAAGAACCAAGCAAGAAAAGAAAATTTAAAAAATAAATAAATATGAAAACAGTAAGAAAATATCAAACTTTTAAAAGTCAAGAAAATGAAAAATAGCATTTCAAATGTCAAAAACACAGTGACAGTGAGACTGCCAGACAACCCTATTGAGAAGGTATATGGTCTCAGGTTTTTCAGTGAGTCTCTACTGGATAAATCACTGAAATGACTGCTAAGACAGTCTGATGAAAGCTGATTAAAGGAGCATGATTGAACCTCCCACCCACCCCCATACCAAAAAAATGGCTGTTATCTTGACATGGTCAAGGGAGATGGTAAAAACAAGCAAAAGCATGTTAACTTGTTGAAAGAACTAAACTTTGAGCCAGTTCTGCTGCATGGCAACATTTATGACTTCCCAGTTCATGCAGCCTCACTCCCATCGCAGCCAGCCAGAACTTCAAAATTATTAGAGGCAACACATTCGCCGGGAAAAAATGTAAGTATGTTCATGGGATTCACACTTTAAACCAACAAAACTATGAATTGTGATCTTGTCTATTGTGAGCAACACCTAAATTGCTGTAGTTTCAACGACCGTAATTAGCCCTTCATTGCGTACGGCTCGGAGCAGGTCACGGATTCCATCTACTGAAACTAATAAAAGGTCCAAAACATTCGGGTAGCGTCGCCAAAGATTTAACTTGGCGAACAAGACCATGATGCGATTTCAAAAGTAAAACAGTAAATATTCCACATTTGCACTCTATTAAAGGGCTCGATGAAAAAGAATCCGACGTCTAATTCGTGCCCAGCCGAGCCGAGAATCCGACAGCCATATTCGAGGCGGAGAGAGCAAATGGGTCAGTCAGCGGAAGAGCATGGTGGTGCAGGGACAAATATATTTTCTTGATCTGACACAATACAAATTAAATCTGACCAAAACGCCAACTTCTTAGCATCCTTAGCTAAATGATGCACGTGCATCTGACGATTTCAATAGCAAAATCTGCGACATAAAGAGCAAAGATATGGCATCACCCCGTAGGTTGATCGGCAATCGCAACCAAATTGCTCCTCTTGACACCGGCGAAAGCGGCCACTAAAATCCAACATAGCAGGCCGACAACATGGCCAATGTCACATATTAAGATCCCTATACACCATTACGATGTGCCACATAGTCTACTTTACCTGTTAAGGTGTCAAATATGCGTTAGAAATGCCCATGTATCACAAACGCCATGGAACAATAACAAGTGCCGCCATTTGCAATGGAATCACCGCGCATGCGCAATAGGCGACAGAATTCTGGGAGAGAAATTGGCCGAAGATGGCGCGAGGGGCAATATGAGAAATTGGTAAACAAATCAGCAGTGAACTCGGTTTCGTGGCGCATAAAGTTACTTTGCGACGTGAGATTAGGTAAAGCGGTTAGAAACAAAATACAGCGCATTTCTGATGAGAGTTTACACATAAATTTACTGATTTCATCATTTTGCACGCCAGCTATTGGCTTTGAAACGGAGTAGTTACCATAAGCGTCGTGCGACTGAACACATCAGCCGACGCATAGGCAGGGCAAGCTTATGATCTGCGTGTGTCGGAACCTGATTATGAAAAGTACCCTTTTCCTTGTTTTTTGTTTGTTTGTTTGTTTTTAGCAAGGACTGCGAAAGTAGGCAGCAACAAAAAGTATAGAATCTAGGCAAACGATTTTCAAGTCACATATATATATACAGATTCATCGGCGAACTTGATTTTAAGGCCGTCCTACACACCCGACCGTCCCGTGCCGCGCGGGCGGCAGAACGAGACAACCCGGCCCGGCGTGACTGAAGGCTACGCGGCTACTTGTTTGCAGTCACGCAGTTTGGACAGGGCCGTTATAGTCTTAGACGCAAAACGGCATTAATCAAAGTGTTTACAAAATATAACTGTAGTACTGTGGATAGGTATAAATAGACTGGTTTCTAACGCCCAATTTCAGATTCTTTTGTTGTATGTTATTACTGGGGGGGGAGGGGGGGCCCAAAAAAAAGGGGGGAGGAGGGGAGGGGGGGCCCAAAAAAAAGGGGGGAGGATTTTCAAGACTTTGAATGCCAACTGATTTTTATATCGATTTAAAACAACAACAACTAACTAGTTCGTCAGTGAGTGACAACGGCTTCAGGGGACCGAATATCAGTGCGGCAAAACACCTCTCGCATCAAGCCACCGCTACAGCTGGCCTGGGTCAGCGGCGGTCTCAGTGTTTTTAGTAGAGATGTAGTGTAGTGTCTCTGGTGTTAGGACGAGGCTCGTGGCCGTTCCGGTTCAGTGTGATATGGTGAGGCCCGGTTATTTCGTCAGCCTCCGTTGCGGCTGATGACAGTTCAGCTCAGTTCAGTTCGAGATGGTATATATATATGCGCTCGGAAAAGCCCATATGCGCTCCACCCCGACTCCCAGAAGTTTCCCCAACGTTGCCTAAGCACGTGTGTAGAGCTACATCACTATAAAAATAATAAAAAGCTATGATACCTCTCTCTTCACGGTTCAGGAGCTGTGTGAGAGTCGAGGTGGACGTCCTGGACTGTCCGTCCTAATGACGAGCCTTCTGGTTTCCGTGGACGTAAAGATTTATTGCACCGTGCTTCGGCATTGGTCACAACTTGTCCCTAATATGTCAACTGACATCTGAGGACATAAAGCATCACTTCATCATCATCATGATACCTCTCCCTCCCCACCATACACCCAAAGTAAACATGGTGCTTAACGTCCACAGCGGAAACCGTGAGGCTTATTAGGGACGGGGAGGAGGGGGTATGGAGGTGGGGGAGAGGGATATTATGTACCTATCGCTACACTGTCACGAGTCACGACCAGAATGACTTCTGCATTAACTGAGGTGGGCAGCGATGAGAGAGATTTTAATGAGGTTTCATAACTGAGGGACAAAGCCGTCACAAGACAGTATCCACAGACCACAACTTTCGAAGAGAAAGGAGAGCCGCCGAAGCGGATTCGAACCAAAGTCCTTCTGCTTACCAGCCTCACGGCTTACCGCCGCCGGCTAGGCCAAACCGGCTCACACCACACACCCTTCCCCCTTCGCACTAATGTAATCGTAATGGTTGACTGGGCGTAAAACACCAAGTTACTTACTTACTTCCCCTTCCACCTCCCCCTTCTCCCCGTCCCTAAGTCGGGCACGTGAGGTCCGTGTCGTTCCACGCACCGCCTCTGGCATGATACGGGGCACGTGAACTCCGTGTTGCACGCACCGTCTCTTTAGTCTCGGGCTCGCGAGGTCGGCTGCGGTCCCTGCGTCGCCGAGGAACAAGATCGAATCAGTCTGTGAAGAGGCCGCGGCGGGAAACCTTTACACTTCAATGACTGAGGGTACGTTTTCGGCAGCACCGCGGAGTCCCGTTAACCGTCACTCAGTGACGCTGCAAGTACGACTGAGTTATCAAATTAAAAATACAATCAACGGAACATTTAAAAACAAATGAATATTTTAAAACAAATGAGTTAGTTGTTGTTTCTTGGGTCTCAGTGTCAGTCCTCGGGTGTCATACGACGTACAGGGACGAGAGAGAGTTAGCCCACGATTTCAGTAAGTTTTTATTTTGACTCGTGACCGTACTTGAAACTGTCAGGACTGATACACTGATGGTGCCTCTACGCGTCACTATGGCTGCCCCGTAACTTCACAATATAACAATGCTAAACTGAAACTTCGTTGACTAAAATTTTGCCACTGCAACACTGACTGACCTAAACCTACAATCTGTGTCCAAACGTTTCAGTTTTAAATGACTTCTTCTTCTTCTTCTTCAGTCTTCTTCTTCTTCTTCTTCTGCTTTTTCGTTTTTACATATTTATTGTTTTATTCTTGTTTGTCCTTGTTGTTTGTTTGTTATCGTTGTTTTAGTTGAGGGAGAACAGTGCTGACCGGCCTAGTCGTGCTGACTAATCAGTGTTATGTCCCGTTATAAGCGGCTCAGTCTCTGGCCTGTTTAAACCATTGAGCCGATTTGACTTATCGATGCCACTGCCGAGACGGTGCGTTACCCGCAGCCGCAGTATTGTCTCAGTTTCCACTAAGTGTTTTGCTATTAATTTGTGTAAATCAGTTGCAAGAAATACCCCCCCCCCCCCCCCCTCCCTCCGAAGAAGGCAACTGTGCAGAGAAACTTTAAAAAAATAAAAATTAAGGGGGAAAATTAAGCCAAAATTAAGCCACTTATAACAAAGGGGGGGGGGGGGGGGGGGGGGGGGGGGATTAAGCCAAATTGTTGTTTTTCTTTGAATTTCTCTGTTTTATATATATTTTTAAAACACATCGAGTTACAATGACGTCACATCGTCAGTCTGGTAACTCCGATAAGTGTAACTGCCTGATGCCTCGATCAGCAGATTGACTATCAGTCACGTCTGCTTCCCGATCTTCACTCCCTTTCTTTTTCCCCCTTTCCTCTTCTGTTCATCTCTCCTTCTTCCCGAGTTCTTCTGGCTTCTACGTTAATAGGACTGAGGAGGAGTGGGGGGGGGGGGGGGGGGGGGGGGCAGCTTTCCGCTTGAGATGACGTCACTAATCACGTGACACCCGGTGTTGCACTAAGAGTACAATCTTACTGACAGCGTAAGCCTAATAACCGGTTAAATCAAGTCGGATGGTTGGTTGGTTCAACTTGTTTAATGCCGAGTTAAGACAGCCGGGAAGCGCTCGAGTTAAAAGAGGAAGCGCTAGACGATCTTCCTTGAAAGGACGAGAGAGAGACATCGTCAGTCACTGAGACAAACTGCCGGGTTGGAACCGTTTCAAAGGCAACGTTGTGGGAACTTCTGAGAGACGGGATGGAGCGCATATGGGCTTTTCCGAGCGCATAGATACCGTCTTGAACTGAACTGAACTGAACTGAACGCCGCGTTGTCTCTGAAGAGGCCGTACTGCATGACGGGGACCGAGACCGTCCCAGAAAGTTGGGGAAGAGGGAGACATACCTTACACTACCACCGTGAGCCAGGTTGGCCTAGCGGTAAGGCGTTAGGCTGATAAGCAGAAGGACCTCGGTTCGAACCCGCTTCGGCTCTCCTTTCTCTTCCAAAGTTGTGGTCTGTGGACACTGCGGTCTTGTGACTTTGTCCCTCACAATTATTGAAACATTAACTGAATGGCTGTCATCGCTGACTATCTTAATGCAGGAGTCATTCTGATGGTGACAGTGTAGCGATAGGTATATCCCTACCTCTACCCCCCTCCCCTTCTCCACGTCCGCGGGGGGAGGGGGGGGGGCGTGTCAATCAGTCCCAGCACTTCATCCGAAGCCATCTAATTCTTCGATTACGGACGATAATAGACACCTGACACCCAGTGCATATGCAATACATGTGAAACGGACAGTCAAAGTCAATCAGTGTGGGCAAAGATCGTCAGTATAGCTAAGGCAAAGATTTGTAGCCTCTATACGATCCGTTAGCCGTCAGTGTGGGCAACTGCCAGACTCACCATCAGCCAGCCCTCAGAGACTGACTCATGCTCTGCCGCTGCCGGGGTGTGGCCGTGTCCGTGTCAGTGAGCGAGTCCTATAATAGTGTGTCATGTGGATAAGTTCCAATTTCAGCGTGGGAGAAAACTGTCCGAAGTATGAATACCGTATGAAAGTTTCCGCTCAAGTTAATTTCAGTGTTGCTTTCCGTACACAGAGACTATGAGGAGCCGAGGACGTCCACCTCGACTTTCACTGACACAGCTCCTGAACTGTTTCCGCCGCTGAGTCTTAGCCGGATTCCGTCTTCAGTGACTCAGTAAAAGCCGTCCATGCCCACGGCTTCAAGAGGCGGCCGGATTCAGTCGAGGCGGCCGACTCAGTGAAAAAGTAAACACAGTGCTTAACGTCCACAGCCGGGTCGACTGAGTAACCGCCGGCAGTCACACACACACACACACACACACACACACACATATATATATATATATATATATATATAGAGAGAGGAGAGAGAGAGAGAGAGAGAGAGAGAGGGGGGTCCATGGTGAACCGGCTACATCGGCCGGTCCCGCACTTCGGATAAATTCAGTTCCGTAGGCGGAAAAAGCCTAAATTTAAATTTATCCGGCACTCAGTGGGACTGACTCCAGCCTCGGATAGCCTAATTATGTCAGTTCAAGCGGCGGCGGCAGTTTGGGTGCCACGTCCGGCTGAGCCGGATGGCGGTAGATTGGACCGGCCAGAAATCTGGACTCAAGTGTCACTTGATCCGGCAGCGTCAGCGTTAGTCGGTGGCCGGTCACTACGGGAGTGTGTCAGTGCCGGGATCATGGCCGGAATGCAGTGTGGATACCTCAGTTTCTCTACATCATTTAGTATGATTTACTGCCGATTAATAGCTGTGGAGAGGAATCTGAGTGTGGGGTTGGCGTCAATGCCGCCGGGGGTGACTGAAAAAGACCGAGGCACTATAACTCAAGTCACTGACTGACTCAGACACTGAAACTCATGTCACTTCACTGAGTGAAACTGACTATCACTCAGTGTTGACCGCCAGTACCGCCGGTACGGCTCTTGATTTCTTTCTTCAGATTCTTTCTTTCTTTTCTTCTTTTGTTGTTGTTTGTTTGTTGTTGTCTCAGCACGGTTTATTTAAAGAAAAAATAAATATTCACTCTTAAAACAAAAACAAACAAACACACACACACTATATAGTGGAACCAACTTGTTGCTGCTGGAATTCGCATTTGTCGAAGTGTTGTTTTACTAACTTTGTACCCGCTGCTTCTGTTTTCTTAGCAAAACTGATCGAGACTGTTCGACGAGAACAGCTTGAAACGTACCGGCGTGACGTGAGAGGAAGTTAATTTCGTCTGAACGGGAACCACTCAGGTATCCGCGAAGCAATCATGATGTCTGTTCGAGTTACTACCCTTGCAACGCGTGTCGTGTCGAGGCGTGCTTTTTTGCGGTTTAGAGTATAACTTCACAGTATCAAAAGACCACCTAGGCGCCAGGTTTCTTTTTCTTCTTCTTCCGGTTGCCGATTTACCCGTCACGATCATTTGCCAGATGTGATATAATCGGTCTATGTGTGGTGGAACCGAAGCTGATATCGGAATTGGTTGAAAGTTCGATTTGAATGTCAGTTGCTCACACTTCAAGCCGGCGTCGACACCCGGCATTCAGTCCTTTCTCGGTACGACAAATGCCGGAAACTGAGAGATGTCTGTCCGTGTTTAGTCGGTGCGTAAATAAACGTGGTAACTGGAACAGGCTATCGGTGTAACCATCTCCGGCAGACGCGGGGATGGAGGTGGGCGGAAGGCCGGGGACGTCGGTAGTCGCTCTGCCTGGTATATATATGAGAGTGGCCTGAGTGAGGTACACAATGCAGACAGTGATATGATGTGTTTACGTTATGACGTCAGACTGCAGTCACTTCAACCGTGAACTAACTTGCTCCGACATGTCGCAAGACCTCAATGCTGACGTCCTTCACCTATTTTACCGCAACCAGGTAGCTGTATATAAACTGACACGCAATCAAAACTCTTTGCCGCAATCGACGAAAGTACACACGAACAGCCGAGCAAACCGCTGGAGAAGCGGTCGTAAGAAGACAAATAAATATAGGTCATTTCGAAAAAGTTCTCCAACAAGCGTTGCTGCAGAACACTGAAACGAAGCAGGAACGGTCTGTTAACCGAACAGTCTCGTGATGAGTGGCCGACCGAAGCGCAAAGCGGTGGACGCAACTGCCCAGAGGGCGAAGAAAGCGCGAGGGGAAACGGACTTGACGAACGGTCTCCGGTGGACGGCGGAAGGAAATCCGTTGAAGGGGGCGTGTCCCCCGCTCCTCGTGCTCGGTTCCGACGACTTGGCAGGCCGGAGCAAAGTCGCCGGCTTCGACATCGACTTCACTGTCATCAGGACAGCCAGTGGCCGCAAGTTCGCTACTGGTAATTTTGTAAACGAAATTGAACGAACCCCCCCCCCCCCCCCCCCCCCCCCCCCCCCCAGGATTTCTCTGCACACAAACAATTGGAAATCCTACTTCAGTATCAGTAGCACTTTGTCGTTGTGACAGATATAGATACATAGAGCTGACCACACCATTTTGGAGAGAGAAGGCCCACAAACACCATGGCCCATTTTGTTTTTATTCAGTTTGAATGGATTTGCCGGTTAAAACTGTGTTGATTTCATGTGTACTTTTTAGTGTGTGTAGTGTTGTTGTTGTTGTTTTGTTTTTTTTGGGGGGGAGTAATTGTTTTGGACTTGGAGCACTGCACCTTCATGTATAGTTTGGGTTACTGTTCAGTGGATTAGTATGGCAAATACTTGCAAATTTCCTGAGGGCAGAGCCAAAACTGCTGGAGATAGAAATACAATTATTGAACCAAAGAAATTGTCATTTGGCCTCTGGATTACCAGAAAAACATATTCTTCACTTACACAATACAGTCATAATTATGGGAATTCCTGTAGATTTCAGGTATTTGCAAAAAATTGTTGGGCAAAGGAAAATGAAATTACCTTTACAGTGCTATAATGCTGTACTTGTTTGAGAAAGGGTTTACGTTTTTTTTAAATGTTAATGACAATAAGAAAAAAGCTAGATTTCTATTGTGCTGTGTCATTAAGTCAACCAGTCCCACAGGACTTTACAATGAAATTAATTGATTGTTATGATTAGTACTTAGCTCAGTTGTTCATTTCAGCATCTTTCTCTGTTTGGTATCTATGTGAGGTTTTATTTTGATGGGTGCTACATTAAAAAGTGTTAGGCCAGGTTCACTTCACAAATGTCTCATGATAAAATCAGTGTAGTCATGAGTGTGTGTGTGTGTGTTGTGTGTGTGTGTGTGTGTGCCGATTTGGCCTAGCAGTAAGGCATTAGGCTGGTAAGTAGAAGGACCTCAGTTCGATTCCGCTTCGGCTCTCCTTTCTCTTCAAAAATTGTGGTCTATAGATACTGTCTTGTTTGTGACTTTGTCCCTCACAATCAATGAAACATTAAATGGCTCCTATCACTGCCCATCTTAATGCAGGTGTCATTCTGGTGATGACAGTGTAGCAGTAGGTATATAATCACCCTCTTCCCCTGCCTCCATACCCACTTCCCCCCCATCTCCCTGTCCATAATAAGCCTTGTGGTTTCTGTGGACGTTAAGCACCATGTTTACTATGAGTGTGTAAATACTTTGATGATGAATATAGTGATGATGGTGGCGGTGGTGATGATGACTGATGTGTCAGTGTTGGCACTGCATCACTTCATGTCACGGTCCACATTATTATCATCATTCCATCATCAGTGTCCTCTCCATCCTTCCTCTCAGCATGGTCAACATCATCATTACTGCTATTTCTCAGGTTCCAAGGACTGGGAGTGGTGGGATGAGTGTGTGCCAGAAAAGTTACGGAAACTTGACAAAGATGGCTACCGGGTGGTTTTCTTCACCAACCAAGCGGGCATGGAGAAGGGCATTGTCAAGCCAGAGACAGTCAAGGACAAAGTGGAAGCCATGATCAAAGAGTTGGGTATACCTGTCCAGGTGAGTCAGGTGCAACTGCATTGCCTGATGAGTCAGGTGTAACTGCATTGACTGATGAGTCAGGTGTAACTGCATTGACTGATGAGTCACATATCACCGCATTGACTAATGAGTCAGGTGTAACTGCGTTGACTGATGAGTCAGGTGTCAGTGTATTAACTAATGAGTCAGGTGTAACTGCATTGACTGATGAGTCAGGTGTAACTGCATTGACTGATGAGTCAGGTGTAACTGCATTAACTGACAGGTGTCACTGCATTAACTGATAAGTCAGGCATAATTGCACTGACAGATGAGTCAGGTGTAATTGCATTGATTGACAGGTGTAACAGCATTGACTGATGAATCAGGTGTAACTGCATTGACTGATGAGTCAGGTGTAACTGCATTGACTGATGAGTCAGGTGTAACTGCATGGTCAGGTGTAACTGCATTGACTGATGAGTCAGAGGTAACTGTATTGAATGATAAGTCAGGTGTAACTGTATTGACTGATGAGTGAGGTGTAACTGTGTTGACTGATGAGTCAGGTGTAACTGCACTGACTGATAAGTCAGGTGTAACTGCATTGACTGATGAGTCAGGTGTAACTGCATGGTCAGGTGTAACTGCATTGACTGATGAGTCAGGTGTCACTGCATTAACTAATGAGTCGGGTGTAACTGCATTCACTGATGAGTCAGGTGTAACTGCATTAACTGACATGTGTAACTGTGTTGACTGATGAGTCAGGTGTAACTGCATTGACTGATGAGTCAGGTGTAACTGTGTTGACTGATGAGTCAGGTGTAACTGCATTGACTGATGAGTCAGGTGTAACTGCATTGACTGATGAGTCAGGTGTAACTGCATTGACTGATGAGTCAGGTGTAACTGCATTGACTGATGAGTCAGGTGTAACTGCATTGACTGAAGTCAGGTGTAACTGCATTGACTGATGAGTCAGGTGTAACTGCATTGACTGATGAGTCAGGTGTAACTGTTGACTGATGAGTCAGGTGTAACTGCATTGACTGATGAGTCAGGTGTAACTGCATTGAACTGAGTCAGGTGTAACTGCATTGACTGATGAGTCAGGTGTAACTGCATTGACTGATGAGTCAGGTGTAACTGCATTGACTGATGAGTCAGGTGTAACTGCATTGACTGATGAGTCAGGTGTAACTGCATTACTGATGAGTCAGGTGTAACTGCATGGTAAGTGTAACTGCATTGATGAGAGTCAGGTGTAACTGCATTGACTGATGAGTCAGTAACTGTTGATGATGAGTCAGGTGTAACTGCATTGACTGACAGGTGTAACTGAATGGTCAAGGTGTAACTGCATTGACTGATGAGTCAGGTGTAACTGCATTGACTGATGAGTCAGGTGTAACTGCATTGACTGATGAGTCAGGTGTAACTGCATTAACTGACAGGTGTAACTGTGTTGACGGATGAGTCAGGTGTAACTGCATTGACTGATGAGTCAGGTGTAACTGCATTGACTGATGAGTCGATGTACCTGCTATTGACTGTACTGCAGTTGTAACTGATTGATGGTCAGTGTAACTGCATTGACTGATGAGTCAGGTGTAACTGCATGGTCAGGTTGTAACTGCATTGACTGATGAGTCAGGTGTAACTGCATTGACTGATGAGTCAGGTGTAACTGCATTAACTGACAGGTGTAACTGTGTTGACTGGTGAGTCATATGTGACTGCGTTGATTGATTTGCAGGGAGGTTGAGTGGATACTTGATCATGCTGGGTGCATTTTGGCTGATTGATTGATCAATTGACAGATTAATGGTTTGATGAACTGATTTTGGTTGGTCAGTTTCTGATTTATTTTTTCATTTATTGGTCAGTTGATTGGTTTGATGATTTGATTTTGCATTGATTGATTAATTGATCAATTTCAGATCTGATTTCCCGTCTGCTGTTTTGTCAGTTGATTGATTTATGATTTCATTTTTATGGCATGAGGTTTGAGATTGGATTGTTTTCATTCAGTTATGCTGTCACTCACACCATTCAGTCATTTATTTCTGTTCTTGCTGCATAACCAATAATACATCAGCTTGATGGTTTACTTTCCCTATCGCAGGTGTTGATTAGCACCGGCAACAGCCACTTCCGCAAGCCGTCGCCATGCATGTGGGACTTCTTCGTAGACAAGTGCAATCAGGGTGTGGTGGTGAGTTTAAGCCATCATTAGCAGTTGTTGTTTTCTCTCACTCTCTCCTATTCCTTCCCACACCACCCTTCCTCTCCCTTCCCCCATTTCTCTCTGTCTGTCTCTCTCTCTTCAGTCTCTCTCTCTCTCTCTCCTGGAAATTCAGATGTGTATTTGTTTCACTTTGCTGATTTTGTATGTTGCGAAGATTTAGACAGTAATAGTTTTTGTTTTGTTCTTGAGATGTATTTTAGTTTGCCGCAGTTATTTCTATTCTTGTTTGACGTATTGAGTGTTGCTATGTTTGTCATCAGGGACAGATTTGTAAAAAAAAGCCAGCGTGCTTAAATCTTTATCCTTGTGTAATAAAGTATTATCTTGTCTTGTCTTATATCTCCCCCACTCCCCCTTTTTCCTCTCACTCTGTCTCTCTATGTAGCTCTCTCCCCCCCCCCCCCAATTTCCTCTTCTTCTCTCTCCCCTATTACCACCATTTCCTCTCAATCTCTCCCCCATTCTCCCAGCCCCATTTCTCATTCCTCATGCTTCATTCCTGCTGTGAGCTTTCAGCATGCTTGTCAACAGGGAGTAAACGCATATGTGTATACTATGGGCAACGCAAAATGACTTTGTAGAAAGAAAACCATAATAAAATATTGTGCAATAGCATTCATTAATTTCAGCATCTCCCTCTTGATGTGCTCTTGTCTTTTTCTGTTTATTTCATGCTTTTATTACTCTTATGCAGGTAAATAAATCAGAGAGTTTCTATGTTGGGGATGCTGCTGGTCGCGCCAAAGGATGGGCAAAAGACAAACCCAAAGACTTTTCATGCAGTGACAGAATGTTTGCGGCCAATGTTGGCATCGGTGAGTTTAGGCTGCCTTTAAAAAAAAATTTTTTTTAAATTCAGCTTAACGTGATCTTCCTCAAGTTGTACAGCATCACATCAGGGTAAATTCCTTCACATTCACTGCTTCCTGTGCTGCTTGATGTATTACATTGTATGGAGGAATGTTACACAAATGGGTGTTATATCAGATGTTAAATGGAGCAGTGTTAGGTGGAGGGGTGTTATTATAGGATGTTACATGTGTGGATGGTCCGTACAGAGGAAATTTTGTTACATGCATGTTGAGGTGTTATGCGAAGTGATGATACATGCTGTTTTATTTGGCTGGATGTTACAAGGAAGAGTGTTACATGGGGTGGTTTTACATGGATGGGTGTTTCAGTTACACAGAGGGGCGCTACATGGAAAGGTTTTTTATTGAGCAGTGTGATATAGAAGGACGTTACATGGAGGGGTGTTCTGCTTCTTCTTCTTCTGTTAATGACCAATGGCCACAAAGCTGCTGGCCATTATTGTCATTTTAGTGCACGCTGGGTTATTTTGGTGTTTCCATAGTCCACCGAACTCTGACATGGACTACAGGATCTTTAACGTGTGTATGTGATATTTTTGCCTGTGATGCACATGGGGGACCTCAGTTTATAGTCTCATCCAAAGGGCTTTTGTAGAGTCTGCACAGAATTTGACTGAAGAAATCTCAGGGCAGGCACAAAGCCTAGCACGTAACGGTCACCCATCCATTCGGTGACCATGCCCAATCACGCTTAACTTTGGATTTCAAGAGCGAGTGCTCTTGCTCTGCACTGCTGACTCTTCACTGAGCAGTGTAATGCAGAAAGATGTTACATGGAGGGCTGTTTCATTGAGATATTACATGGAGGGGTGTTTCACCGAGCAGTGTAATACAGAAAGATGTTACATGGAGGGGTGTTTCACTGAGCAGTGTAATACAGAAAGATGTTACATGGAGGGGTGTTTCACTGAGATATTACATGGAGGGGTGTTTCACTGAGCAGTGTAATGCAGAAAGATGTTACATGGAGGGGTGTTTCACTGAGCAGTGTAATACAGAAAGATGTTACATGGAGGGGTGTTTCACTGAGATGTTACAGGGAAGGGGGGTTACATGAGGGGTGTAATACAGAAAAATGTTACATGGAGGGGTGTTTCACTGAGCAGTGTAATACAGAAAGATGTTACATGGAGGGGTGTTTCACTGAGCAGTGTAATACAGAAAGATGTTACATGGAGGGGTGTTTGACTGAGCAGTGTAATACAGAAAGATGTTACATGGAGGGGTGTTTCACTGAGATGTTACATGGAGGGGTGTTTCACTGAGATGTTACATGGAGGGGTGTTTCACTGAGATGTTACATGGAGGGGTGTTTCACTGAGCAGTTAATACAGAAAAATGTTACATGGAGGGGTGTTTCACTGAGCAGTGTAATACAGAAAGATGTTACATGGAGGGCTGTTTCATTGAGTTGTGTAATACAGAAAGATGTTACATGGAGGGATGTTTCATTGAGATGTTACATGGAGGGGTGTTTCACTGAGCAATGTAATACAGAGGTTCATTTAATTGTTCAGGCTTCTACACACCAGAGGAATTTTTCCTCAAGGAGAAAGCAGCCAAATTTGACTGGGGTTCCATAAACCCAGCCAGCTACTTGGCTGATTCTGCAAAACCAGCCGCCAAGCAAGAGTACCACAGAAAGGTGCCATTCAGTCAGTTTTTTCAGTTCTTCCATTGTGGGTTAAACATATATATACATATATATATATATATATATAGATATATATGTATGTATGTCAAGCAGAAGTAATTGTCTTTTCCATGATCATACTACCTGTCAAATTTTGCGACTGATTACAGAGGGTTTTGCATGTGATATGCTGTGCTGCTGTTGATTTACAGAGGGTTTTGTGTGCTGTATACTGTACTGTTGCTGATTTACAGAGGGTTTTGTGTGCTGTATACTGTACTGTTGCTGATTTACAGAGGGTTTTGTGTGCTGTATACTGTACTGTTGCTGATTTACAGAGGGTTTTGCACTGACATACTGTACTGTTGTTGATCTCTACAGCAACTTGCATGTTGCCAAAGTATGACTGACACTAGTGATTGGCCAATCAGCATGCCCAGGCAAGACACACCTTCAGTCCACCCTCCAACAGTTTAGACCTATCCGAATCTTCAGAGTAGCAAACAGAGACCAGTAATGTTGAAAGCATTTGCATGGGGGATGTGTAACTCAAACGCATGGCACCCAAACCGACCAGAGGCTGGAGTAAGATTCATAACATTCCTTAATTAAGCCATGTTGAAGTGTGGGTAAATGTCATCTGAGTTGGATAAAAACGTGTGCTTAGCCTTCTGATGAGAATGTATACATTGTTAGTGTTAGTCACCATCCCCCTGATGGTACAGCAGTCAGCATAAACTGACTGGAGTGGTTGATGTGTTGACTAGGACAGGGATCAGTGGTGGGGTTTATGTGTTGACCAGGGCACGGAAATGGTGGGGTTGATGTGTTGATCAGGGCAGGATAATGGAGCTGTTGGTGTGTTGACCAGGTCAGGGTAATTATGGGGTTGATGTGTTGACCAGGGCAAGGAAATGGTGGTGATGGTGTGGCTGCTGTGTTGACGAGGACAAGGATCAGTAGTGGAGTTGATGTGTTGACCAGGGCAGGGTGATGGTGGTGTTGATATGTTGACCAGGGCAGGGTAATGCTGGGATTGATGTGTTGACCAGGGCAGGGTAATGGTGGTGTTGATGTGTTGACCAGGGCAGGTGATGTTGGGGTACCCGGGTTGATGTGTTGACCAGGATAGGATAATGGTAGGGTTGATGTCTTGAGCGGGACAGGGTGATGGTGGGATTGATATGTTGACCAGGGCCAGGAAATGGTGGTGATGGTGGGCTGCCCGGCTTCAGGGAAGAGCACCATTAGGAAGAAATTCCTGGAACCACATGGTTATGTGGCTGTCAACAGGGACACTCTGGGAACCGCGGAAAAATGTCTCAAGGTCAGTATCAGGGACACACTAAGCACTGCAATGTTTCAAGGTCAGTTACAAGATCACACTTAGCACTGCATTGTTTCAAGGTCATTAACAAGGACACACTTAGCAGTGCAGAGAAATAACAGGGACACATTTGGCACTGTAAAGAAATGTCTCAAGGTCAGCAACAGGGACATGCTTGGTACCACAAGGTCTCAAGGTTAGTAACAAGGACAAACTCAGCACTGCAATGTCCCAAGGGCAGTAACAAGGACACTCATCATCACAGAAAAATATCTCAAGGTCATTAACAGGGACATGCATGGTTCCAGAGAGAAAATGTCTCAAGGTCAGTAACAAGGACACACTGGACAGCACGGCAATGTCTCAAGGTCAGTAACAAGGACACTCACCGCCACAGAGAAATGTCTCCAGGAGAGTCTGGCTATAACTGTTTGAAGACAATAGGCTCATTGTTTTATTGGTCTGCCAAGATACAAACCCTGTGAACAGTTTTTGTAAAAACCAAAACCTAACATGGTATGTGGTTTTGTAGCATTGGAGATTCACCGAGGTTCTGATATGCATACGAGCTGTTATTTTGCAGTACGATCTGGTTTTGTCTGTTGAAGGATTAAGCTAAGCTAGGCATAAAAAAGTATATTTTGTATGACCTGTCCTGATGGTTATTCAGTAAAACAAATATTTTGTGTGTATTTCAGCTGAAAGCTACAGCATATAAATGGAAGCAACACCTTTGCTGGGAAACAGGGTTCCAGGCGAGATCAAAAGATCAAGAGATCTTAGAGGAGGGAGGTGGAGCTGGACCCCCAACTTAGCCCAGAAGAGATCATGAGTAGGGAGGTGGAGCTGGGCTAAGAAAGCTGGACTTCCTTTGCTTGAGTTGTCCAAGTTGTTCCTCAACAGCAGTGCAACGGACATTGTCCTTGTGACTCTGGACAAGCACAGCAGTTGAAACAGCAATTGCGCAGTGCACAAGTCGCTGGGCAATGGCGAGGGGACACCGCCTTAACACTTCCATTGTTCTGGTGGCGGTCCATGGTCTCTCCTGTCTTTTTCGGGCGGTTTCCGTGGTCGAGCCTTCACTCTGTCGCCCCTTCCCACTCTGTCCCCGTCCCTAATAGGCCATCTCGCCTCCATGGACGTAAAGCACCAAGAAATAAGAAGAAGATGCTGGGAACATTTTGTTTGAGTCAGAAAGTTGATGGTTTTCTGCAGCATTGCTGAATTTTCATAGCTTTAGATACAATGCTTTTGACCTGTTTTTTTTTACATGTTTTTAAATAAATGAGCCTTAAGTAGTTAGTTAAGTTGCCCTGAGAGGGATGTTTAAACTGTTCCGACTTGAAACGGATTTTTAATGGATATGCAAAATGTCAGTCTTTATGAGTATTTACTGTTCATAGCATGGTAACTTACAGGTCGCCAAGGAGTCTCTGAAGGAAGGGAAGAGTGTGGTTGTGGACAACACCAACCCCTCCATCAGTTCCAGGGCCGCCTTTATCAATGTCACCAAAGCTGCAGGTCAGTTCTCATTCAGTAGATGACCCCACTTCTAATACTTACAGTGAGGCTGGCATGGCTGAGTCAGTTCTTATGGAGCAGGTGACCCCCACTTCTCATACTTACAATGAGGCTGGCATGGCTGAATCAGTTCTTATTTCAGCAGATGACCCCACTTCTCATACTTACAATGAGGCTGGCATGGCTGAGTCAGTTCTTATTCAGCAGATGACCCCACTTCTGAAACTTGCAATGAGGCTGGCATGGCTGAATCAATTCTTATTCAGCAAATGACCCCACTTTTCATACTTACAATGAGGCTGGCATGGCTGAATCAATTCTTATTCAGCAAATGACCCCACTTTTCATACTTACGATGAGGCTGGCATGGCTGAATCAATTCTTATTCAGCAAATGACCCCACTTCTCATACTTACAGTGAGGCACAGTGGCATTGATTGAGCTCTTTAACCTTGACTTGACCTTGATCATCCGTGTGTTGTTCCCCAGGGTTCCGTGCTGATGTCTCTAGATGCAAACTCCAGAGTGGCGTTTATCGGACCTCTTTAACCTTGGCCTGACCTTCACTTGATCATATGTGTATTGTTTTCTCGAGTTCCATGTTGATGACTGTGAATGCAAACTCCAGAGTGGCATTTATTGACCTCTTTAACCTTGGCCTGACCTTGACTGGATCATCTGTGTGTCATTTTTCAGGGTTAATAATAATAATATGTAACACTTGTATAGCGCCTAATCCAAATCGACCAGCTCAAAGCACTTTGCAATTCAAAACAAGAATGAACATCAGAATCAATACATGAAACATGCATACACCAGATGATCCAACACCAGCAGCAAAGCGCAGGCTAACATGCACACATCCCGGAACAGTCAGTGCAACCCAGACATGCAATGCAGCAATACATGGACCACGGGCGCAAGTCATGATTGCAAAACAAATACAGAGAGCATCATAATAATCATATACATTAAAAAATATATTTTTAAATGGGTTCTATTGGAAGGTTCCATGCCAATGTCTGTGGATGCAAACTCTGGTGGCATTTATTTGACCTCTTTAACCTTGGCCTGACCTTAACTCGACCATCTGTGTGTTGCTTCTCAGGTGTTCCTGGCCGCTGCCTGTGGATGCAGACTCCACTAGCCCTGGCCCACCATCTGAACCTAGTGCGGCAGAACCAGACCAACGGGCAGGTGAGGCGCATTCCGGATGTGGGCTACAACATGTTTAAGAAGAACTTTGAGGAGCCCACCACGGCGGAAGGCTTCAGCGAGGTGGTGAAGGTGGAGTTTGCGCCAAAGTTTGACAGCGCCAGGGACCAGAGCATATTCCAGCAGTGGACCACAGCAGGACACTGACCTCAGGGATCTGTGTGAACAACATTTTTAGGCGTCGTGAAATCAACGTTTTATTTTATGTACGAGTCAAGGTGCAGTTACTGGTCTTGACCTCTTGTTTTTGACACATTAGCTTGCTGTTGCTGCAATGGACATTTCCTATGCTTCTTGTGCCATATACTTTTAATGTCCAAGTCTGCACAGGTGTTGGCTTAAAACTGTTTAAGGTCTTCCAGATCTAAATATAACACCTCAACAATTAACTACTTGCTTGTTTTTTTCTACACTTCGACCTAAAATTAAAAATGTATTCATTGAATTAAAGTGGGTGGGCATATGTCAGCTCAGGGCTTTGAAGAAAAAAACACTTTTTGCAGCTATTGAACATTTACTCGACATTGTTCACCAAACTGACGTACTCTCTGAAGATGGATGTTGGTGCATCAAGGAGAATGTGTGTTGTGTGCGTGAGTTTTTTTTGTGTGTGTGTGTGTGTGTGTGTATTTAGGGGAAGTGGTGGTGGCAATATATGAAGTTTCTGTGATAGTGGTCTCACCATGGCTTTATATTTTGTAGTTGTTCTGCATCAGTTATGTGATGTGTAGTTCCTGGTTGTGTAACTGTTAGTCTCCTTTTTTGTTTTAATTTTTACATACTTCTTCTATTGAATTTAAAAAAATGTTTTATATAGCACACAAATAAAGGCATATATGTGATTTGAATTATTCTTTTTCTTGATGTCTGCGTGCGTGAACGAACACAAGATGTAACCGACTTCACACTCTCTCTGGCTCTCGGTGTAGATGAACATAAGGTGTAAATTATTTTACTCTCTCTGGCTGGCTGTGTGAATGAACATACAGTGTAACTGATTTCACTCTTTTTTGCTGTGTAAATGAACATAAAGTGTAAATGATTTCACTGTCTCTGCCTCCCTCTCGGCTGGCTGTGTAAATGAATATAAGGTGTAAATGATTTCACTCTCTCTGGCTGGCTGTATAAATGCACATACGGTGTACATGATTTCACTCTTTCTGGGTGGCTATGTAAATGAACATAATGTGTAACTGATTTCACTCTTTCTGGCTCTCCATGTAAATGAGCATAGTATAAATGATTTAACACTCCCTGTGTGTAAATGAACATAAGGTGTAAATGATTTCACACACTCTCTCTCTCTCTCTGTGAACGAACATCAGGTGTAACTGATTTCACTCTTTCTGGCTCTCCATGTAAATGAGCATAGTGTAAATGATTTAACACTCCCTGTGTGTAAATGAACATAAGGTGTAAATGATTTCACACACACTCTCTGTGTGTGAATGAACATCAGGTGTAACTGATTTCACTCTTTCTGGCTCTCCATGTAAATGAACATAGTGTAAATGATTTAACACTCCCTGTGTGTAAATGAACATAAGGTGTAAATGATTTCCTGCACCACCACCAAAAAAACACCACCACCACTACCAACAAAACCATGCCCCAAAAAATGGTGGCTACACCGGTACAACGCAACACAAATGAAAGCAACGTATGTTTATTATTTTTCTGGTGACACCTTCACAAAACCTATGTTTGATTTTTATCAACATCATTATATGCAACAGATGCTTTTCACAGATATGTCAAAATCAGCACAACTGCCCACTTTAACAGTTGGCAACACAAAATAAAATGACATTACATTATTTCAGCTGTAGTCAGAACCTAAGAAAAAAAAGGGCTTATTATTCAAAGGAAACCTGTAAAAAAAAAAAATGCCCATCAGGTTTGTGAGTATCTGCCTGATGTAAATCGGGTCTAGAAGACCATGCTCTGAATCAACACAAACTTTGGTCCAGCATCTTCTAACCTCCTGTACCTTTCCTCTAAGAGACATGGCAAAATGAAGCTTAAAGAATGAATCAGTTCATGCCCCTTTCTACGCATACTGTCAAATAATGCCGCAGAATACAAAGGCTCATCACAAAAGGTTCAGCAGTTCAGAAGATACTGGGCCCATAAATAATCTAAATGATTGTCCTGAGAATAAAAAAGGAATGCATGAATAAATATCACACTGTTGTCAATCAATATAACAGATGGACATCTTGGACATATTTCATCAACAAAAAATCACATTCACTGATGGAGATATATATATATATATATCTCCATCAGTGAATGTATATATATCTCCATCAGTGAATGTCATTATATATGACGGGTAACACTCTTTAAAAACAACAACTTTAAAAAAACTGTTGTTGCAATTTTCACAAATACATGCAATGCATCCTGCATCATAAATACAAGTGAGGTGGTCCCTGATGAGAACACACCAACTATGCAAAGTAAGTGAACACAACTCATTCAACATTGTGGAACAGGACTTGCAGAAACACACACACACACATACACACTCACACACAAATTAAACACATGCATGTAAATAATGACACTCACAATTTCTTTTAATGCCTGTGTTTAATTTGCGTGTGGTCGAGAGTGTGTATGTGTTTATGTATGTATGTGTTTAAGGCACATTTGGTGCAAGCATCAGTAATGGAGGCAAGTGAATGCTCAGCGGACAATAAAGTGTGCAGGACACTGCTCACCGGGCAGTAGATGTGAACAACCTTCTTCAAAAATAATACTGCAACGGACCACGGTCAAAATCTCACAAACCCTTCACCCTCTAAGCATGTGGCTATGACATGACATGGTGCATGGTTGTACCTGCCAGGTAAAAGCCCCACACACCTTCAGCAGCTACATATGTGGCTTTGCATAAAGCGACATGACATGAGGTATGGCTGTATGGTGTACACAGATCGTGCCGAGAGGGCAGCAGTTTCACGTGGCACCAGCCATGTAACGACCAAACAGCGCTGTAAGTACCCCACTTCAAAATGTGCTATAAAAAGTTAAGTTCCTCACTTAGAAGTTAGAATCACATGTGACAAAAAGTGCAGCGAGTGCTCAAAAGTGGAGAATAGCACTGTGTTTTCTTTAAAATGAAAAAAAAGAAGATAAAAAGCTTCCAACATGACTGATAATGGTCAAATGGTCAAAACCCCACAAAAGGTTTGTGCACTTAGAAAATAAGGAGGTGGGGTTTTACCATTTTTTTTTTTAGGGGTGTAATATACAAGTAAAGCCCGTTCTTAATTGGGTGAACATTTGCTTTGCAAACACAGTTTGGGATATTTGTCGAACCTAAAAAAATCAGCGAACATAGTTGGTTCTTAATTGGGCAAACTTTTGCTTCATGAACCTAGTTCAGGGTATTCATCAAACTGCGATGAAGCTATATTTGCTCAAGATGTTCTGGGAATATTTGCCCAGTTTGGCGAATCTTGCCTCCGACTGGTTGAGAGCAAAGACAGCTCTCCTGTGGACGAGCAAGAAATAAAAATAAAAATGGATAAATGTTGATTCACTTGCTTCGGAAGGAACTGACCTATTTGTCGACTTGTGGGAGCCAAAGCCCTGTCACTGGGATCCAGAATGATACAGTACTTAGTTGAATTACCCTGTGAGGGATGATTAAAGTATACTGACTTGACTTTGGCCTACATTTTGGAGTCATGCTGTCTGCTGCACTTCGGGCCGAAGCTTGCACCTTATTATAAGCCAGGTAAGAATGAAGTATTGTTCGCTGAACTGTCCAAACCATCTTCGGGGAACTAAAAGTTAATTAAGAAATGAATTATAGTTCGTTGAAGTGTCTGAAGTATGTTCGGGAAACAGTGCACCCAATTAAGAATGGGCTTAACTCGTTCATATAAACGCTAATCATAACTGGATGTAATTCATTCATTTAAAATACCAGTGGCACATACCTGCAGCTCTGCATACCAAGCATTCAATGGCAACATTATTCCCACACTTTTGAAAAAGATTAAATAAACAGAAAACCCATGTGGGATGTCAGTGTCATGTTCACGGAAAGGAGTAGACAGCCACAGCACCAGCCAGGCGAGCGCCTTGTGAGCTGTGGAGAGCTGCGACCACCACATCAACCTGCACACACACACACACACACACACACACACACACACACACACACACACACACACACACACACACATATGCATGCACACACACATACACATGCGCGTGCACACACACACGAGCACACACACACACCACAAAATACACCAAACACACAAACACCACAAAATACACAAACACACCACAAAATACACAAATACGCAAACACACACACCACAAAACACACCACAACACACACACAGACACCACAAAATACACACATACGCAAACACACACACATACTTATATATTACCATGGCTTGAAACACCAGACAGAAAAACATACTGATGAAAGACCACTCTCCTTTCAGACCCCATTTTCCAAAACCTCTCCTTCCTGTTTCTGTGTCACTGAGTCCCTGACCACAGACCAATCCTCATTCCATCCCATAATAATGAAGTAAGCCACGTATTCCTTACTCCACCTCATAATATTAATGAAGCCACGTCTTCCTTACTCCACCCCATCAAAAAACTCAAATCTGCATGACTCATGCAAAAAGATATTTCTACACAAAGAAGAAGCAAATTTAAAATCAACCATTATTCTGTGTGGCTGAAAGAAAACGAAAGGTTTTGCCGACTGCAGTCATGTTAAAACATCCCCATCCATAACAGGCGGTATCAGGCTGGGAAAGTTTAACCAAAAGCGAGTGACTGACCCCAAGCATTGGAGACAACCCACTAGAGCAAGGGAGATAACTGGACTGAGTCAGCTCCCCTGGCCTCAGGGCCAGAGTACAGAAAATTTGAGAAATTGTTTTGCGCTTGAACAGAAACGGAGTCATTAGACACACCCTCTGTTTCTTACTTGCTTGTTCTATAGCACGCACACACACACACAGAGTGTTCTACCTACCTTAGATTTACTCTTCACCACAGCTATCTGAGCACCAAAGCGAGCCTTGTCTTCTCCAAACACCAACTGGACCGACGCCTGAAAAACAAGCAGCCTCCGTCATTATGATTACACCCGACTCTGTGGCTGTTTCACTCAGTTCAGTTTTACACCACAGTGCCTTTTCCAACTGCAGTCGCTCAACACTGTACAGGCCTTTCACACTTCAGTCATCATCCTGGTCTTCTGGGAGTCTGCTGACAATCTGTAAAGCACATCTGGTGTCAATGCTTATGGCATGCTTCATAAAACGACAGAAGCATGGACACCAGACGTGCTTTACAGATTGTCAGCAGACTCCCCAAAATGACCAGGCAAAAGCTGTTGTTTCAAGTAATAAAACAATAGAAATATGTTTTACCCGGATGGTTGCTTGCTGTTGTAATTTAATGTTTTATGATTAATGTGGATGTCTGATATGTTTCAATGTAAATTTCCTTTTAAGGACACTAAAGTATTGTCTTAATACCATGTCATGAATTTAATCCTTTTCTGCTCTTCACTGAAAAAGAACAAACCAATATGGTTGCATCCCAAGGAGCTAAACTTGAACACAAAAGAGTATTTTAGTTTCATAAATATACACGTAACAACCGTATGAAACATACAAAAGAAAAGTCTGCTCTTTTTTTCTTCTGTTTTTAGACCAGTTTGTCTTCACTTGCATCCCCTTAAAAAAGAAGAAGAGTTAAACAAAAAGGTCTTTACTAAAGCACCAAAGGAGTTGTGCATGTTAAAGATCCCCAAATGGGGGGGGGGGGGGGGGGGAGGAGAAGAAGAAAAAACTGCAGTGGAAAAGCACTGCCCTGGCAAAACTCTGTACACACTGTACAAATGTTAGGAATCATGACTGCTGCCAACCCAGTTTACTACCTATGCTTATGTCTCTGTCTTGGTTTCCTGGAAGAGTTTTTGTGGGTTGTATCATTGTTAAAAAAAAATAATCTAATTTTTGCTAGAAAGAACATGTACCTATATATATACACCTGGCACAAACATTACTTTGTACATTTTTTTTATATGGGCAACATATGCATTAATTTTTGTTCACTCCCATAAGGAAAACACACACAGAGAAAAACACACGCACTGCTGTATGTTTATGTTTTAGCTATTTGTTAAATTGATAACAGTCTCTATCTCGATGTGATACACATCATGCGTGTTACATTATGTTTGTTCAGCACTTTGAGCCGTTGGGTAGGCACTTCAGAAATTTCCATTACTATTGTGATTATTATCAGATAAATGCATCAAAAGAAAAACCAGTCCACCAAAGCGCTGGGATAAAGATTACCACATCAGCAGGACACGGCTTGACGAGGGAGAACTGTGGGCACTTTGACGTGGCATCGTCACCTCGAGGGAAGGATGAGCCTCCGTAGTAAACATACACAGCTCCTTCTTCCCCTGCAGCCACAGCAAAAACCTCATCAGGCACAGAATGGGTGCATCAAAACCCATGACACGTTCTCACACGTCATCAGGCACAGAATGGGTGCATCAACACCCATGACACGTTCTCACACGTCATCAGGCACAGAATGGGTGCATCAAAACCCATGACACTTTCTCACACTTCATCAGGCACAGAATGGGTGCACCAACACACATGACACATTCTCACACTTCATCAGGCACAGGATGGGTGCATCAACACCCATGACACGTTCTCACACTTCATCAGGCACAGAATGGGTGCACCAACACACATGACACATTCTCACACTTCATCAGGCACAGGATGGGTGCATCAACACCCATGACACGTTCTCACACTTCATCAGGCACAGAATGGGTGCACCAACACACATGACACGTTCTCACACGTCATCAGGCACAGAACGGGTGCATCAACACCCATGACACGTTCTCACACTTCATCAGGCACAGAATGGGTGCATCAACACCCATGACACGTTCTCACACGTCATCAGGCACAGAATGGGTGCATCAACACCCATGACACGTTCTCACACGTCATCAGGCACAGAATGGGTGCATCAAAACCCATGACACGTTCTCACACTTCATCAGGCACAGGATGGGTGCATCAACACCCATGACACGTTCTCACACTTCATCAGGCACAGGATGGGTGCACCAACACCCATGACACGTTCTCACACTTCATCAGGCACAGGATGGGTGCACCAACACACATGACACGTTCTCACACTTCATCAGGCACAGGATGGTACATCAAAACCCATGACACTCTCACACTTGAGTCCACACAGCTGGAACAATCTCCCCTAAGACATCAGGCACTCTGCTACTCTCTCTTTCTTCAGAAGCAAACTCAAGGCACATTAGGGGTAACATTTTTAAAGTTTAACTCTTTCACTCCCTGACATCAGGGGTAACATTTTAAAAGTTTAACCCTTTCACTCCCTGACATCATGTGTAACATTTTTAAAGTTTAACCCTTTCACTCCCTGACACCATGGGTAACTCTTTTTTTAAGCTTTAACTCTTTCACTCACTGACACCGTAAGTAAAACATTTAACACTCTTTCACTCCCTGACACCCTTTAACTTCAACTGTTTCATTAGCAGTGGCTGTAGGTACCAAGGGCCCTGAAAATGTTAACTCTTTCACTACCTGCTACCATGGGTATAGAAATCATAACTTGAACTCTTTCACTGCCTAAAATCATAGGTAAAAACACACCCACCCATTTAACTCTTTCACCTCCACTGGCTAAGGTCAGCACAAGGCCTAAAACAAACATTCAAACTTTAACTCTATGACCACCCACCATCAACTGCTCTGGGTACCACGGCGCAGTTCAATTTATCTCTTCCTATGTGGCTGTGGGTGCAGTGGTCATAATCAGTCCCAAAAGACATGACAGGGAGTGCCAAAACGAAACGAAGGTTGGTAATTCCAGCTCTTTAATCAAACACACTCTTGCCATCCTGTTTCCTGCGAGCTGGTGCCAGTGTTTCCACTTTCCCTCACCTGCATTTCCATGCCAGAATCAAACTCAGATGGCCAGATTTCCAGCTTTCCCCAAGCCTACAATTAACCCACTTGACCCAAGACCAGCCGCTGCCCTTTCGCTACAAAATCCCTTGCGAAGGGAAGAGATTGTGTCAAATGATCCCAGTATACCACTTTAAAAATCAATAATAAACACCAAACAAAAGTTTCAGCTCACTTCATATTTTTCCCAGTTTGTGAATACAGTGTTCTTGTATACCCAACAGGTTTTGATTTTTTTCACTAAAATATAAAAGCATTAAAAAAAAATCCCAAGTCAGAAATGTCGGCATCTGAATGTCAGGTTTTGGGGGGCCTACGGGGTAAGTGACTTTGCAAAATTGCCAGTTTAAATCTACAAAGATGAAGCTCCGTGAGTTTGTTCGGGTGCCCACGGTAAGTGACTGAGCCAGATTTGCAGTTCAAATCTCAAAGGATGAAGCTCCGACACCCCTGCTAACAGTAGGGCTTTTGTCTATTTTTGGGCATTTATCACATGTCCTCCTCGCAACTCTGAAAATTCACAGCGTCTCTCAAACTTTGCTGAACTTCGAACAGAGGACATCGCCAGAAGTAGTAAACAATAGCGGAAACGAGGCTACATGTCTTTTGAGAATCCTGTTCCTATTTGCATAAGCCGAGGTGCTAGTATGGAACATCTGCTAGCCGGCTGCTACCGGGCGGTGTGGGGTTTCGTGGTAAGGCAAAAGAGAGGGCGGTGACAGGCGGTCTGGGGCCAAGTGGGTTAATTGGACATAAGAAAAATTAGATGGCTATGCTGGTTCTTCTTGTCTTTGTAACATGTGCAATTTCCATTTCCAATGCAGCATTTTTTTTTAAACCAGACACAAAGTCCAGCAGTTAATCTCAAGTATCTCACCAGCATGTATTTCCTCTGTGATATCATCTGTGCGAAGAGGGGACCCAATGATCAGGTCATCGAAGCCATCGCCATTAATGTCTGAAAACTGAAACAGAAAAAAGAAGAAAAAAAGAAGACTCAAGAACACATCCAGCCTGTCTTACAATTTGTCTGTTATAAAAATAATATCTTAGCGTCCTCGTCAAAAATATGTCTAGCACAACACTCATGACTCATCATTTGCGTTGTTGACATGTTACAAATTTCCTGTATCATTACATAATGCAGAAGCACTGTTGTGGTTGGCAGGCAAAATAAAAAGTATTGACATACCTCAGCAGAAACATCATTACTTTTTGTGTGCGTGTGTGTGTGTGTGTGTGTGTGTGTGTGGTGAGTGTGTGTGGGGGGGGTTGGTTGGTTGGCAGGCAAAATAAAAAGTATTGACATACCGCAGCAGAAACATCATTTGTGTGTGTGTTTGTGTGTGTGTGTGTGTGTGTGTGTGTGCACGTGTGTGTGCATGTGTGTGTGTGCGTGCGCATGCAAAAAATGACAGAGAAGCAATACACCAAGAAGAGACAACATTTCTAACAGACAAAACACTGAGCATTGACACACCTGAGTCAGTTTTGACCCCAGAATCAACACACCTGTCATTTGTGGTAGTCAAGAAGAGATGGTAACAACAGGTTCGGTTAAATTTAAAGACATCATTGTTCGACACACGCCTTCCTCAACTTTCTGTGAAACTTGACATCAGCTTATCAAAAATCAATTAAGACTGCTGGAACCGGTGACATGACCAGGGGCCAATGAGTTAACACTTCATTTACCACAATCTGGCTGCCAAACCGACTGTAGCGCCGGTCACCGCTGAAGACTGCCAGTGGCGGTTGGTGCGGGTTGGACAGGTTGTAGAGAGACACCACCCCTGTTTGCGGGAAGGTCAAGGGCACACCGGCCACAGAACCAGCCACATCTGAACGCAGGACAAAACACATAATTATGGGGTGCTTTTTAAAAAGTCTGTTTATTCCTGGTACCTTTCTGTGCTGTTTTTTTTGTTTTTGTTTTCTGTTACAGTGTATTTCAGCTGACATTACCTTGTCTGACTGTGTGTGTTTTTCCACAAGAAACCTGTGGCAGAGTCCTGTAGGCACAGAAGCTAAGCGTGTTCTGCTAAAAGCCCTGAGCTATTGAAGATCCTCTCTTTAAAGTCTGGTGGTCAGAATATAGCTTTGCATGCTTCACCTACTGCCAGGAAACTGGCCTAATTCCTGCCTTCTGGGTTTATTCAACTTCATTTTTTCCAAATCGCCTTCCGACATAGAGTGACGTGCTTATATCACTTTACCAGTTGATCAGACTTTGACTTGTGACATGACAATTGTGTTCCACCCTGATACAACTTTGTAGATGACTACATTAACTAACTGCACTCTGCCCTCACATAACCTACAAGTACCCTGTCCATCGTGTAAAACCCAAGGTCACACACCCTGTCCAGTGTGTGAAACCCAAGGTTACAGACTGTCCGAGTGTGTGAAACTCAAGGTTACATACTCTGTCCAGCATGTAAAATCCACTGTCCAGCATGTAAAATCCACTGTCCAGCATGTAAAATCCAGTCACATGCTATGTCTAGTGTGAAAAACCTGAGGTCACATATCCAGTGCTGTGTGTAGGACCCAAGATCACACATTCTGTGCATTGTGTAAAACCCAAGGTCATACACTCTGTCCTGTGTGTGAAACCCAAGGTTACATACTCTGTCCAGCGTGTAAAAAACCCATAGTCACACACTCTTCCAGTGTGTAAAACCCACAGTCACACACTCTGTCTAGTATGTAAAACCCAAGGTCACATATTCAGTGCTTTGTGTAAAACCCAGGGCCACACACTGTCCAGTGTGTAAAACTCAAGGTCACACATTCTGTCCAGTGTGTGAAACCCGTGCTTACATACTTGTCTCGTATGTCAAAACCAAGGTCGACTAATCTGTCCAATGTATAAAACCCAAGGTCACACATGTCCTGTATGTAAAAACCAAGGTTGTATGCTCTGTCCAGCATGTAAAACACAAAGTCACACACTATCCAGTGCATAAAACCCAAGGTCACACCCATCTAGTGTATAAAACCCAAGGTCACACACACACACTCTGTCCAGCATGTAAAACCCAAGGTCACACACTATCCAGTATGTAAAACCCAAGGTCACACCCTATCTAGTGTATAAAACCCAAGGTCACACACACACTCTGTCCAGCATGTAAAACACAAAGTCACACCCTATCTAGTGTATAAAACCCAAGGTCACACCCTATCTAGTGTATAAAACCCAAGGTCACACACACACTCTGTCCAGCATGTTAAAAAGCACGGTTACTTACTCTGTCCGGGGGCCCCTACAGCCAAGACCAGAGTGCCGTCAGGAAGAGGTCTGCCAACCGCAACGCTGCTGCCATAGCTCTGGAAGTTGTCTGACCCTGTCTTCCGAAACGCTAGCGAGACGGGCTTCCCCTTGGACGCGCTGAAGACGTTGAGCTGTCCCACGCTCTGGGTATCGTTGGCAGAGAAGGAGCAGTTGGATCTGGAGGTGGGGAGGAACGCGCTGATAGGAGTTATTGTGCGCGGGCTGTTGTTGCGAGAGTTTTGCATCCATGCATGCAACGTAATGGATTACAACAGCCTATGATTAATACAGCAGACTCACTCCGCCCACATTTCAAAATCCTACTTGTGAGTGCAAGCGTGTGTGGTTGGTGCACTGAGGAAGAAAAAAAAAGGAGGTATGGAAAATGAAAAGGGAGACAGAGACACACAAGCCACGCATATAAACTCAAATAAGCATACTGCTTTTGTGTTTCCCGTACTTATTTGTTGAACTTACGATGAATGAATAAAATTTTGTTTAAACCATAAACTCACAAAGCACACTTGCGCCAGGCAGGTTCAGTGACAAACACCAGCGTGCCTCCTTGCTGCAGTGGGGTTTTCACTGCCGTCCCGACCTTTGCTCCGTGGTGCAGCGGGCTGCTCACCGCCGACACTCGATCACCAAACCAGCTGTAGTTCTGGAAAACAAACCACAATCAGGGTCTAACCTGTCCACACAGCCATGCACTGCTGGGACCAATCTGCACACCTTGGGTGTGAGACACACAGCACTAGTCTTCCTTCCTGTTCAGTCTTCACACCTTGAGTGTGAGACACACAGCACTAGTCTTCCTTCCTGTTCAGTCTGCACACCTTGAGTGTGAGACACACAGCACTAGTCTTCCTTCCTGTTCAGTCTGCACACCTTGAGTGTGAGACACACAGCACTAGTCTTCCTTCCTGTTCAGTCAGCACACCTTGAGTGTGAGACACACAGCACTAGTCTTCCTTCCTGTTCAGTCTGCACACCTTGAGTGTGAGACACACAGCACTAGTCTTCCTTCCTGTTCAGTCAGCACACCTTGAGTGTGAGACACACAGCACTAGTCTTCCTTCCTGTTCAGTCTGCACACCTTGAGTGTGAGACACACAGCACTAGTCTTCCTTCCTGTTCAGTCTGCACACCTTGAGTGTGAGACACACAGCACTAGTCTTCCTTCCTGTTCAGTCTTCACACCTTGAGTGTGAGGCACACAGCACTATTCTTCCTTCCTGTTCAGTCTGCACACCTTGAGAGTGAGACACACAGCACTTGTCTCCCTTCCTGTTCAGTCTGCACATCCTGAGTGTGAGACACACAGCACTAGTCTTCCTTCCTGTTCAGTCTGCACACCTTGAGTGTGAGACACACAGCATTTTTCTCCCTTCCTGTTCAGTCTGCACATCCTGAGTGTGAGACACACAGCACTAGTCTTCCTTTCTGTCACCTGTTCAGTCTTCACACCTTGAGTGTGAGACACAGCATTTTCCCCCCTTCCTGTTCAGTCTTCACACCTTGAGTGTGAGACACACAGCATGAGTCTTCCTTCCTGTTCCCTTCATCCTGTTCCATCTACAAAACGTGATTTTCACATCTTAACTTATTCCATTTATACAGTGCTATTATTACAATGCAAGTTTCACAACTGAACTTATTCCACGTACACCGTACCGTCCATCTATCATCTTAGGTGAAAGCTATCACACTGACAATCACAGAACTGAAGATCTGGAAAGTGGAATGCCTTTGATATAATAATAAAGCGTAGCCACAACTGCAGCTACCGAATAAAAGAGGAAGGAATAAACATACCTGGCTACCAGAAGCTCTCCATTCAAGTTGTGACACTTTCAGACTGGCAAAGTAACCTGCAATACATGGCAAAGTAACATGCAATACATGGCAAGGCAACCTGGCAAACAGGGCAAAGTAACCAGCACTCCATGGCAAAATATCAAAATATGCCAGCTCTGCCTGGACCTGTACACCTCCGTCTGTCTGGGACCTGGACACTTCTCTATAGGACCTGTACACCTCTGTCTGTCTGGGACCTGTACACTTCTCTATAGGACCTGTACACCTCTGTCTGGATCTGTACACTTCTGTCTGGATCGGCACACTTCCGTCTCGGACCCACACACCTCTGTCTGGATCTGTACACTCTGTCTGGGACCTGTACACCTCTGTCTGAATCAGTACACCTCTGTCAGAGACCTGTACACCTCCGTCTGGCACTGCACACCTCTGTCAGGGATCTGTACACCTCTGGATTTGTACACCTGTCTGGAACTGCACATCTCTGTCAGGGACTGTATGTACACCTCTGTCTGGATCTGCCCACCTCTGTCTGGATTTGTACACCTGTCTGGAACTGCACATCTCTGTCAAGGACTGTATGTACACCTCTGTCTGGATCAGCACAACTCTGTCTGGGACATACACATCTGTCTGGACCCAAACATGGCAAAATAGCCAACATCATAAAAAGTTACCTGCATTCTTTCTTCCTTTGTTCATAGTACTGTGAACCCCCTCACGAGTGACCACCTCAAGAATGACCACCCTGATGAAAGACCACACTCTTTAAACACCACTCTCACTGGAACTGTCCTTCCTTAAGCCCATTCTTAATTGGGCAAACTGTTTGTTCGCCGAACATACTTCGGACAGTTCGATGAACTATAATTCCAAGGCTGTTCTTAACTGGGTGAACTGTTTGTTCGCCAAACATACTTTGGACAGTTCGACGAACTATAATTCCAAGTCCTTTCTTAATTGGGCGAACTGTTTGTTCGCCGAACATGCTTGGGACAGTTCGGTGAACAGTAACTCCAAGTCCGTTCTTAATTGGGCGAATCGTTTGTTCACCAAACATACTTCAGACAGCTTGACGAACTATAATTTGGTTCTTAATTGAACTTTTAGTTCGCTGAATATGGTTCGGACAGTTCGACGAACTATACTTCATTCTTAACTGGCTGATAATGAGTGCAAGCTTTGGCCCAAACATGTGGCAGAAGCGCAGCAGACAGCATGGTCCAAAATGCAGGCTAAAGTCAAGTCAGGTCAAGTCAATATACTTTAATCATCCCTCACAGGGTAATTCAACTAACTGCTATATCATTCTGGATCCCAGAGACATGGCTGCACCTCCTACAAGTCAACAAAGAGGTCAATTTGCTTCAAAGCAAGTGAAGTATTGACACCATCATCCATTTTTATTGTTATTTCTTCCTCATCCACAGGAGAGCTCTCTGCTCTCAGCCAATCAGAGGCAATGTTTGCCAAACTGGGCGAATATTCCCAGAACATGTTGAGCGAAGCCTTTTGGACCCTGAATATATATATAGATAGCTTCATTGCAGTTCAACAAATATCCCGAACAAGGTTTGTGAAGCAAAGGTTCTCCCACTTAAGAACCAACTATGTTCAATGAATAACCCGTACTATGTTTGCAAAGCAAATGTTTGCCCAATTAAGATCAGGCTTTAGATACGTCATGTACCTGACAAGTGGAAGAAACTTGAGACATGAAAAAATCCACAAATCTGCAGCAACTCTGAACGTTTCTTTTACAGCAAGCCAGGGTGACAACGCACGAAGGTATTGCAGCTAGTTCACAGAAGAGAAACACAAAGCAATACCTCTGTACTTTTTGCTGGACACAACAGCAGTGGCCAGGCCGCGCTGATCTCCCTTGCTACCAGAGAAGGGTGAACCAATCAGCAAGTCGGGGAACCCGTCACCATTGACATCGCCTGCCGCCAACGATCGGCCCAGATTACAGTAGTGCTCCTGGCGTCGGGTGAAAAGAAAAACAATATTTCTGTGGTTAAAAACCTGATGGGTGAAAGAAAAACAATATTTCTGAGGTGAAAAACCTCATGGGTGAAAGAAAAACAATATTTCTGAGGTGAAAAACCTCATGACTGAAAGAAAAACAATATTTCTGAGGTGAAAAACCTGATGGGTGAAAAAAACACCAATATTTCTGAGGTTAAAAAGCTGACAGGTGAAAGAAAAACAATATTTCTCAGGTGAAAAACCTGATGGGTGAAAAAAATTAAAAAATTCTGAGGTTAAAAAGCTGATGGGTGAAAGAAAAACAATATTTGTGAGGTGAAAAACCTGATGGATGAAAGAAAAACAATATTTCTGAGGTGAAAAACCTGATGGGTGAAAACCCCCCAATATTTCTGAGGTTAAAAAGCTGATGGGTGAAAGAAAAACAATGTGAGGTGAAAAACCTGATGACTGAAAGAAAAACAATATTTCTGAGGTTAAAACCTGATGCTGTGGGCTGGACATGGGGGAGTGGGGAGTGGGTGGGGGGTAAAGAAAAACAATATTTCAGAGTTAAAAACCTGATGCTACGGGCTGGCTGTCAGGGTGGGAGTTGAAACACATGCGAATATAGTTCATTATTATTCTGGAATACAGGACACCTGCGTCCCTTTTAGGAAAGGGGGTGGTGGGGGCTTGCTACAGACATCATAATTCTGGAGTAAAGCACACCTTCATCTTTGTAGCTGTGATTTTCTGGGGGGGAAAGTGCCTTGCTACAAATTTTATTATGGCGGCGTACAGGACACATTTATCCACCCGACTGGGGCTGGGGGGGGGGGGGGGGGGGGGGGGGGGGGGGGGGGGGGGTTGCCTTGTTACAGACATTATAATTCTGGAATGCAGCACATCTTCAGCTTTGTCGCTGTGATTTTCTGGAGGAAAAGTTCTTTGCTACAGACAATTCATTACGTTCTTCTGTTGCTCAGGCCAATTTCATCTTTTGTAGCTGACATTTTGAGGGGGAAGTGCCATGCTGACAGTGGCCCACACAGACTCATGTTGTCAACAAGTGTCACACTGACAATGGCACACACAGACTCACCTCACAGCTGACACTCACGTTGTCAACAAGTGCCATGCTGGCAGTGGCACACACAGACTCATGCTGTCAACAAGTGCCACGCTGGCAGTGGCACACACAGACTCATGCTGTCAACAAGTGCCATGCTGCCAGTGGCACACACAGACTCATGCTGTCAACAAGTGCCATGCTGGCAATGGCACACACAGACTCATGCTGTCAACAAGTGCCATGCTGGCAGTGGCACACACAGACTCATGCTGTCAACAAGTGCCATGCTGGCAATGGCACACACAGACTCATGCTGTCAACAAGTGCCATGCTGGCAGTGGCACACACAGACTCATGCTGTCAACAAGTGCCATGCTGGCAGTGGCACACACAGACTCATGCTATCAACAAGTGCCATGCTGGCAATGGCACACACAGACTCATGCTGTCAACAAGTGCCATGCTGGCAATGGCACACACAGACTCATGCTGTCAACAAGTGCCAAGTTGGCAGTGGCACACACAGACCCATGCTGTCAACAAGTGCCATGCTGGCAATGGCACACACAGACTCATGCTGTCAACAAGTGCCAAGTTGGCAGTGGCACACACAGACCCATGCTGTCAACAAGTGCCATGCTGCCAGTGGCACACACAGACTCATGCTGTCAACAAGTGCCATGCTGGCAATGGCACACACAGACTCATGCTGTCAACAAGTGCCATGCTGGCAATGGCACACACAGACTCATGCTGTCAACAAGTGCCAAGTATGGCACACACAGACCATGCTGTCAACAATGCTGCTGCAGTGGCACACACAGACCCATGCTGTCAACAAGTGCCATGCTGGCAGTGGCACACACAGACTCATGCTGTCAACAAGTGCCATGCTGGCCAGTGGCACACACAGACTCATGCTGTCAACAAGTGCCATGCTGGCATGGCACACACAGACTCATGCTGTCAACAAGTGCCAAGTTGGCAGTGGCACACACAGACCCATGCTGTCAACAAGTGCCATGCTGCCAGTGGCACACACAGACCCATGCTGTCAACAAGTGCTATGCTGGCAGTGGCACACACAGACTCATGCTGTCAACAAGTGCCAAGTTGGCAGTGGCACACACAGACCCATGCTGTCAACAAGTGCCATGCTGGCAATGGCACACACAGACTCATGCTGTCAACAAGTGCCAAGTTGGCAGTGGCACACACAGACCCATGCTGTCAACAAGTGCCATGCTGCCAGTGGCACACACAGACCCATGCTGTCAACAAGTGCCATGCTGCCAGTGGCACACACAGACTCATGCTGTCAACAAGTGCCAAGTTGGCAGTGGCACACACAGACCCATGCTGTCAACAAGTGCTATGCTGGCAGTGGCACACACAGACTCATGCTGTCAACAAGTGCCATGCTGCCAGTGGCACACACAGACTCATGCTGTCAACAAGTGCCATGCTGGCAATGGCACACACAGACTCATGCTGTCAACAAGTGCCAAGTTGGCAGTGGCACACACAGACCCATGCTGTCAACAAGTGCCATGCTGCCAGTGGCACACACAGACCCATGCTGTCAACAAGTGCCATGCTGGCAGTGGCACACACAGACTCATGCTGTCAACAAGTGCCATGCTGCCAGTGGCACACACAGACTCATGCTGTCAACAAGTGCCATGCTGGCAATGGCACACACAGACTCATGCTGTCAACAAGTGCCATGCTGGCAATGGCACACACAGACTCATGCTGTCAACAAGTGCCACGCTGGCAGTGGCACACACAGACTCATGCTGTCAACAAGTGCCACGCTGGCAATGGCACACACAGACTCATGCTGTCAACAAGTGCCACGCTGGCAGTGGCACACACAGACTCATGCTGTCAACAAGTGCCACGCTGGCAGTGGCACACACAGACTCATGCTGTCAACAAGTGCCACGCTGGCAATGGCACACACAGACTCATGCTGTCAACAAGTGCCATGCTGTCAACAAGTGCCACGCTGGCAATGACACACACAGACTCACCTCACAGCTGACACTCATGTTGTGGACAAAAGTCCTGTGCCCAACACCGTAGTAAACTTCCACAGATCCCTTGAGAACGGGAAACAGAAAACATTCGGGTCAGCTGTGCAGTTTGTGCAAGGACACTTTCACACACCTTCATCACATACAACAGTAAAACACCAAAATGCAACTGATGGACAAAAGCGGAGAAATCAGAATCAGAGTATTTATTGCCCCAGTACAAGTTTACGAGGAAATTTGCCTTAGGGTGCACAGTAACAAATACAATCAACAACAGACTAATAAACTGGGCAACAAAGGCTAAAAGCACAAAAGAGCACAGGATAATTAAGCTCTGCCACTTTGAAATGTGAAGAAGAAAAAAATGCAGGTGTCTTTAGGCATCCGCCGCCCCCCCCCCCCCCCCCTGGTTTTTTTCACTCTGCCAAGACTTCCCATGCTAATAAAAAAACCATCACATGGATGTAGACAGCCCAAGAAATAAAGATGATAAAAGAATTAAATATGCATCAGCGTACCTCACACACATCAAACCACCCCAACCCATACACGTATACACAAATACATGTATACACACACACACACACACACATGCATGCATGCACACACACATCACACACACACAAACACACACATCCGCACACACACACACACACACACTGAGTCACATACACTGGGTCACACACACATGCATCACACACACACACACGCACGCACACATACACAGCACAGGAACAGTGATGAACAACACACAGCATCAGTCCCACAACTGTCACAACTCACGTAGTACGTCAGCTGACTTGAGCCTGTGCTTGGAGCACCAGCGGCAATGTCTGGCAGTCCATCCTGGTTGATGTCCACAATGGCCACAGATGAGCCCAGCTGCCCGTTCACCTGAGTGGTCAAACACATCCCTCTGACTGAGGTCTGTCCAGTGGTTAAACACATCCCTCAGACAGGTCTGACCAGTGGTCAAACACATCCCTCTGACTGAGGTCTGACCAGTGGTCAAACACATCCCTCTGACTGAGGTCTGACCATTCACCTGAGTGGACACACACAACCCTGTGACTGAGGTCTGACCATTCACCTGAGTGGACACACACAACCCTGTGACTGAGGTCTGACCATTCACCTGAGTGGACACACACAACCCTGTGACTGAGGTCTGACCATTCACCTGAGTGGACACACAACCCTGAGACTGAGGTCTGACCATTCACCTGAGTGGACACACAACCCTGTGACTGAGGTCTGACCAGTAGATAAACAACCATCAGACTGAGGTCTGACCATTCACCTGAGTGGACACACAACCCTCAGACTGAGGTCTGACCATTCACCTGAGTGGACACAACCCTCAGACTGAGGTCTGACCATTCACCTGAGTGGACACACAACCCTGTGACTGAGGTCTGACCAGTAGATAAACAACCATCAGACTGAGGTCTGACCATTCACCTGTGTGGACACACAACCCTCAGACTGAGGTCTGACCATTCACCTGTGTGGACACACAACCCTCAGACTGAGGTCTGACCATTCACCTGTGTGGACACACAACCCTCAGACTGAGGTCTGACCATTCACCTGTGTGGCACACACAACCCTGTGACTGAGGTCTGACCAGTAGATAAACAACCCTCAGACTGAGGTCTGACCGTTCACCTGTGTGGACACACAACCCTCAGACTGAGGTCTGACCATTCACCTGTGTGGACACACAACCCTCAGACTGAGGTCTGACCATTCACCTGTGTGGACACACAACCCTGCGACTGAGGTCTGACCAGTAGATAAACAACCCTCAGACTGAGGTCTGACCATTCACCTGTGTGGACACACAACCCTGCGACTGAGGTCTGACCAGTAGATAAACAACCCTCAGACTGAGGTCTGACCAGTAGATAAACAACCATCAGACTGAGGTCTGACCATTCACCTGTGTGGACACACAACCCTGTGACTGAGGTCTGACCATTCACCTGAGTGGAATCACACAACTCTCAGACTGAGGTCTGACCATTCACCTGTGTGGACACACAACCCTGAGACTGAGGTCTGACCATTCACCTGAGTGGAATCACACAACTCTCAGACTGAGGTCTGACCATTCACCTGTGTGGACACACAACCCTGTGACTGAGGTCTGACCATTCACCTGAGTGGAATCACACAACTCTCAGACTGAGGTCTGACCATTCACCTGTGTGGACACACAACCCTGAGACTGAGGTCTGACCATTCACCTGTGTGGACACACAACCCTCAGACTGAGGTCTGACCATTCACCTGAGTGGACACACAACCCTGTGACTGTAGATCCTGCACTATCCCTCTTCCCCATGGTCACAGCATATACATTTTCATCTGTCAGCTTTATCACGTCTAAACACATTGGAGTCTGAGCTGATTTTCAAATATCATGGCCAATGGAAGGCAGATTTCTGCTATTAATATAATATGATTTATTATATTAATAGTGAAAATGTGCATAAGTATCTACAACCCAGTTGTATTCAGTTATGAGAGCCAGGGGACGACTGTTGCAACAAATTAATCATCTTACAATCACGTAACTGAACACACAAGCGAACACAACTGAGAGTGAGCACATGGATTTGCTCACTTCTTGTTGGGGATGTGCTGTTGTTTGATTACGCTGTCAATTGTAACATTGTGAAAAAAGAGAGAAAAAGGGCATTATTCCAAACTCACATATTCCAGCCCCAGCAGAATGATGTCTGCTGACTTCTCGAGATTCACACCAGAAAGAGGAAGACCTCTGTCCGTGCCTGAAAAGCGTCCGTCATTTGGAATTCACTCCCACAAGACCTTAGACACTGTTCAACTCTGTCATCTTTTAAAGCCAAACTGAAAACCTTCCTCTTCTCACAGTATTTTCATCCTAACTAATATCAGTACTCAGTTTCTGCTACAGTCAGTGAGTGTGTGTGTGTGTGTGTGTGTGTGTGTGTGTAGTGCATTTTTTATAATACTTTATGAAAATTGTTTTGGTAGGACTATGCTCTACATGTGTATAGAATATCATATTTAGGTTAATATGTATCATGTGAGCACTCAGGGCAAGTGCATGATAAATGTACATTATTATTATTATCAATCTGTCATTTTGACATACATGTAAATTTGGCAAAATCATACCTACTTTGCTGATTGACCCGCACCCACAAAGCAGCAACCATGGGTATGTGTACATTTTGCTTTACGTCCACAGAAGCGAGATGGCTTATTAGGGACGGGGATGGGGGTGGGGGGTGGGGGGGGGGTGAGAGGACGAAAGGGTGAAGGCTCGACCACGGATACCGCCCGAAAAAGACCGTGGACCACCGCCAGAACAATGGAAGTGTTAAGGCGGTGTCCCCTCGCCATTGCCCAGCAACTTGTGCACTGTGCAATTGCTGTTTCAACTGCGTGCTGGGCAGTCACAAGGACAATGTCTGTTGCACTGCTGTTGAGGAACAACTCAAAGCAAAAGAAGTCCAACTTTCGCAGCCCAGCTCCACCTCCCTACTCATGATCTCTTCTGTGCTAACCTGAAGGTCCAGCTCCACCTCCCTCCTCTTGATCTCGCCTGGAACCCTGTATGCGTATATGATGATGAAGTGATGCTTTATGTCCTCAGATGTCAGTTGACATATTAGGGACAATATGGGTATATGATATTGTCGTGGCTATTTATACTCCTCCTCCAAACTTGGAGGTGCATCTGTTTTCTGGCTGAGATTTTGTGCAAGCAACCATTTTCCTGCATACATGATTACGTACACAGGTAGTTGCTTTTTGTTTTTGTTCTTCTGCTGAAACTCAAAGTTTCATGCACTGCTGGATGACGTTTTGCTGATGCAGTTCTTTTTCTACACAAACATGAATACATAGATGCTCACCAACAGGCCACAGAGTAAGTCACTCACTAAACAGGCCTACAGAGTAAGTCACTAAACAGGCCTACAGAGTAAGTCACTCACTAAACAGGCCTACAGAGTAAGTCACTCACTAAACAGGCCTACAGAGTGACCTGCTCACCAAACAGGCCTACAGAGTGACCTGCTCACCAAACAGGCCTACAGAGTGACTTGCTCACCAAACAGGCCTACAGAGTGACCTGCTCACACAAACAGAATGACCTGCTTACCAAACAGGCCTACAGAGTTACTTGCTCACCAAACAGGCCTACAGAGTGACCTGCTCACCAAACAGGCCTACAGAGTGACCTGCTCACCAAACAGGTCTACAGAGTGACCTGCTCACCAAACAGAATGACCTGCTACCAAACAGGCCTACAGAGTGACCTGCTCACCAAACAGGCCTACAGAGTGACCTGCTCACACAAACAGGCCTACAGAGTGACCTGCTCACATACAGAGTGACCTGCTCACCAAACAGGCCTACAGAGTGACCTGCTCACCAAACAGGCCTACAGAGTGACCTGCTCACACAGGCCTACAGAGTGACCTGCTTACCAAACATGACAAAGACGGCTCCAGTCTGTGGGGAGCTACCTACGCGGTATCCTGGTGCTCCGATCACAACATCTTCATTGCCGTCCCCATCCAGGTCTCCCACAGCCATGCACCTATACGCACAATACACAATGCGCATTTTAGGACTAGATTCTCACCTAGCAGTATAACTCACTGCCATGTATCTATACGCACAATGCACATTTCAGGGCTAGATTCTGACCTAACAGTATAACTCACTGCCACACACCTATACGCACAATACACAATGTGCATTTCAAGGCTAGATTCTCACCTAGCAGTGTAACTCACTGCCATGTACCTATACGCACAATACACAATGTGCATTTCAGGGCTAGATTCTCACCTAGCAGTATAACTCACTGCCATGTACCTATACGCACAATACACAATGTGCACTTCAGGGCTAGATTCTCACCTAGCAGTGTAACTCACTGCCATGTACCTATACGCACAATACACAATGTGCATTTCAAGGCTAGATTCTCACCTAGCAGTATAACTCACTGCCATGTACCTATACGCACAATACACAATGTGCACTTCAGGGCTAGATTCTCACCTAGCAGTGTAACTCACTGCCATGTACCTATACGCACAATACATAATGTGCATTTCAGGGCTAGATTCTCACCTAGCAGTATAACTCACTGCCATGTACCTATACGCACAATGCACATTTCAGGGCCAGATTCTGACCTAACAGTATAACTTATTTTCAGCACAACTTTCAGGGCAAACACAGAATATGCACCCAGAAGTTAAAGAGTAATTTAACTCATTGCCTGCCAAATCATTTGGGCTGCTCCTGCAATTCATTGAGGAGTCTTGCAGCCAACCAGAAACATTCCTTTTCATCAACTTTGATTCTTCAGAGTTTGAATGAAAAGTTACAATTCGAGCAGGACACCCCATGACATCTCACAGACAGCTGGAAAACACTTGATCAAAGATGTCCTGTGTTCTTTTTGAATTTTTTGTTGCTGTTGTTTATCTGTCTTTTGTTTTTAATAATGTAACTATGTCTGTTGTTTTTAATAATGTAACTATGTCTGTTGTTTTTAATAATGTAACTATGTCTGTTGTTTCAGAAAAAATCTTTCTGACAAAAAAACAAAAAAACTTTTTTTTATCAAAGGTGTCATAAGAAGTCATCCGGGAAGGTGGAAGGATGAAAACTATGACGTGCATTTCAGGACTAGTTGTATTCCCCAGATTGATATTCTTCACTTGGACCTTCACATAACTTCAAACAGCTAATACAACTGTGGTCCTGAATAACTATGAGGCACCTTCACTTCCGTGTTATTTGATCAGCATGCTACAACAGCCTGTTGCCACTAGGTGTGATAAACCTACCAGCCGAGCTTGGCGTAGGTGTTGTTGACAGAGTACACAGCATCAGGAGCTTTTTGACTGGTTGATGCCTGCTGCTGCTGTTGCTGCATCAGCACCGCAGACTCCCTCTGCCCTTTCCTTAAGCGTAGCGCCTCCTGGTGGCAGAGAGACAATTGAGGCGTACCTTAAATCTCTACAAAACTGGTAGTCTAGATTCAAGTTTTAAGACAACATACAAACAAACAAAATCACCTAATTACTCCTGCCTTGGCTGGGGGATGCGTCGCATGATGCTGACACCAGCAAGGCTACATCATAATAATCAGAGTATTTATAAAGCGCAAAATCTTTTTCATATAGACTATTCTCAGTATACACACACACACACACACACACACAGCACCTGCACCCCCATCCCCCCCCCCCACACACACACAGGCATACTGACTATACAAAACTTAATTTACACACAACTTAAAATGGGCACCAAACAGAGACTTGAGAGGGATGAGTCTATACACGGTTCTTATAGACTATTCTCAGTACACACACACACACACACACAGGCACCTGCACCCCCCCACACACACACACACACACAGGCATACTGACTATACAAAACTTAATTTACACACAACTTAAAATGGGCACCAAACAGAGACTTGAGAGGGATGAGTCTATACACGGTTCGTATAGACTATTCTCAGTACACACACACACACACACACAGGCATACTGACTATACAAAACTTAATTTACACACAACTTAAAACGGGCACCAAACAGAGACTTGAGAGGGATGAGTCTATACACGGTTCGTATAGACTATTCTCAGTACACACACACACACACACACAGGCATACTGACTATACAAAACTTAATTTACACACAACTTAAAATGGGCACCAAACAGAGACTCGAGAGGGATGAAGACAGCAGCACAGAACGGAAAACAAGGCAGGTCTGTAGTTTTGAGCAATTGTTTTGCCAGTTTAGCTCCAGCCATGACAGCAGCGCTGCTCAACGCCACGCACTAGGTGTGGACGTACCTGGAGATGTGGAGCGGGAAACAGACTGACACCTCTGAGAGCATCCTTGACGATGATGTCTTTCCGCTGGACATCGGTGAACATCCTCTTCCGGAAATAACCGTTACGTTCAGGCTTTTTGCGGCTCTTTTTCATCAATCTTTGTGCCCCTCCCTTGCAGTGGATGAACAGGGGGTTGTGGTCCAGCGAACACGTCCTGAAACAAGTCACCCTTGTCAAGACAGGCATGAACAGGGGGTTGTGGTCCACCCTGAAACAGGTCACCCTTGTCAAGACAGGCATGAACAGGGGGTTGTGGTCCACCCTGAAACAGGTCACCCTTGTCAAGACAGGCATGAACAGGGGGTTGTGGCCAGCAAACATGCCCTGAAACAGGTCACCCTCATCAAGACAAGCATGAACAGGGAGCTGTGGTCCAGCAAACACACTTTGAAACAGGTCACCCTTGTCAAGACAGGCATGAACAGGGGGTTGTGGTCCAGCGAACACACCCTGAAACAGGTCACCCTTGTCAAGACAGGCATGAACAAGTACAGCGTAACAGAGATTACCATGATGGGTAAGTTGAAGGATTTCATTCTGGCAGTTTCCAAGACAACTCCAACATTCAGGATAGCTACTCAACACCCAGCTCAATCTCTGCATGAATGCACACATACACATCATACACACACATTTGCACACATGCCCATTGTACATATACACACTCAGACAACACACTTGCATGTATGCACAAATATGCATCATACACACGTGCTAACACACATTTGTATGCATGTACACATATACATCACACATACACACTTACACACACACATGTATGCACACATCATACATGTACATTTTCACACACATACACATCATACATACACACTTTCCACACACTCGTACACATCATACATACATACACTTACACCCACATGTGTGTGAACATACACACTTGCAAACACACACTCACAAATATCACAAACACACATAAATGCCACACACATATACCAGTATTGAATACAGACGCACCCCACATACCCGTACTTAATACAGACACACCACCCACTAACTCTGCAGACAACTGGCGGCAGACACTACTGGAAAGTCCTGCATGCCACTCACTCTGTGCCCTTCTCTAGCATCAGGATGGTCTCCTGCCAGACATTCTGCGTCCACACCACCATGTCGTCCAGTCCCCCCAGGAAATAGTCCGTCAGCTCGTCCACCAGGAAGGGACTCTTGGCTGCATAGTCAGCATACAACTGACAAACGCACAGGAATGTCTGCTTAGTTAGTGTACAACTGACAAACGCACAGGAATGTCTGCTTAGTTAGTGTACAACTGGCAAACGCGCAGGAATGTCTGCTTAGTTAGTGTACAACTGGCAAACACGCAGGAATGTCTGCTTAGTTAGTGTACAACTGGCAAACACGCAGGAATGTCTGCTTAGTTAGTGTACAACTGGCAAACACGCAGGAATGTCTGCTTAGTTAGTGTACAACTGGCAAACACGCAGGAATGTCTGCTTAGTTAGTGTACAACTGGCAAACACGCAGGAATGTCTGCTTAGTTAGTGTACAACTGGCAAACACGCAGGAATGTCTGCTTAGTTAGTGTACAACTGGCAAACACGCAGGAATGTCTGCTTAGTCAGCATACAACTGGCAAACACGCAGGAATGTCTGCTTAGTCAGCGTACAACTGGCAAACACGCAGGAATGTCTGCTTAGTCAGCGTACAACTGGCAAACACGCAGGAATGTCTGCTTAGTCAGCATACAACTGGCAAACACGCAGGAATGTCTGCTTAGTCAGCGTACAACTGGACAAACACACAGGAATGTCTGCTTAGTCAGCATACAACTGGCAGATACACAGGAATGTCTGCTTCGTCAGCATACAACTGGCAGATACACAGGAATGTCTGCTTAGTCAGCATACAACTGGCAGATACACAGGAATGTCTGCTTAGTCAGCATACAACTGGCAGATACACAGGAATGTCTGCTTCGTCAGCATACAACTGGCAAACACACAGGGATGTCTGCTTAGTCAGCATATGACTGGCAAACACACAGGAATGACTGCTTTGTCAGCATACAACTGGCAAACACACAGGAATGTCCGCATACATCTGGGAAACACACAGGAATGTCTGCTTCGTCAGCAAACAACTGGCAAACACACAGGAATTTCTGCTTAGTCAACATATGACTGGCAGACAAACAGGAATGTCTGCTTAGTCAGCATACAACTGGCAAACACACAGAAATGTCAGCTGAGTCAGCATACAACTGGCAAACACACAGAAATGGCTGCTTAGTCAGCATACACCTGGGAAACACATAGGAATGGCTGCATAGTCAGCATACAACTGGCAAACACACAGGGATGGCTGCTTAGTCAGCGTACAACTGGCAGACACACAGGAATGTCTGCATCATCAGCATACAACTGGCAAACGCACAGGAATGGCTGCTGATTGAGCGATGCCACTTTGGACTTCTGTTTAAGACATTCTGAGGTGAGCGTTGACATTCTGTTGCACTGTTCTTCACTTTACTTCCCCCATCCACTCCCCCCTCCCTGCCTCCACTGTTTTATTCTTTCTTGGGGTGGCGGGGTGGCTGGAGCTTATGAGTCATAGCATGAGAAGTGAAATGCGCCTCTTCTTTTCTCCTTTCTCCTTTCTGGATTCAAGGTCTTCCAGATCTAATTACAATGCTTCAAAAATCAATTACTTGCTTGTTCTCATCTACACCTTGATCTAGAGAAGTGAAACAAGCTGGACAACAGTTCTGCACTGTCGATCATAAAATAAACATGGTCATTAAGTCGTACAGGAAGCCATTGCACTTAAGACACACTATGAGTATCCATCAGCCTACCTTGTCAAGGGCCAGTTTTTCTCCCAACCTGAATCAAACAGAAAGAGGAAACAACATGAACATGTCTGAAAACTAATGGTACAGAGCAGTAAAAACATGAACATGAAATTTCTCAGTACAATATATATTTTTATTTTTTGATGATGATGAACATTCTGACAGCATGGGCAATGAACTTTCTCTTACTCTGCCACGAACACCTGGAATTCCCTCCCCTGCTCTCACACAGGCCGTCATTTTCACCTTTCAGGGCCAACCTTAAATACCTTCCTTTTCAAACTGTATTGCGACTGCTAAACTAGTTATGATTCTGCCAATCATGGTGCTTTTTCAGTGTGTGTGTGTGTGTGCTCTCTGGTGTGTGTGTGTGTGTGTGTGTGTGCTCTTTGGTGTGTGTGTGTGTGTATGTGTGCTCTCTGGTGTGTGTGTGTGTGTGTGTTGTTGTGTGTGTGTGTGTGTGTGTGTGTGTGTGTGTGTGTGTGTGTGTGTGTGTGTGTGTGTGTGTGTACTTATGATTCTGGCTATCATGGTCCTTTCCATGTGTGAGCGAGAGAGAGAGAGAGAGGGGGGAGGGGGATGGCATGTTTGCACATATATAAGCACGAAGCACTCCCCTTACATTTGGAAACAAAGACATTTGAAATTCATTATGTAGGGGAGTGGGGGAAGGGGTGAGGGAAGCAGGGTGAAAGCATGGATGAAGAGCCACACGTCAGAGGTTGCTATAACATAACTTTTGTTTGTACACCAACCAACCAGGAAACAGTGTCTGTGTTGAAAAAGACACAAGCAAACAAAACATTTAGAACATGAAAGCAAATGTAAAGTCTAAACAACAGCAATTATATAAAGTAGTCTACCTGTAGGTTACTAATAATACATGATGGTAACTGTGACAAAAGGATCAATAATCAGGCACATAAATTGTGTGCTGACTTGCACTTAAAACCCGTATCTCACAGTGTCGCGGTGAGTATACAAGAGACGGCCAGTCAATTAACTGATGAACTCCCAGTATATAATAGTATACAATAAAGTAACAGTGAAAATACGGATTACCAAGCTCATTCTTAACTAAACAGGAAGAGTGAGATAACTGTTACAGCACTGTTCCACTTAAGCACACAACGAGACGACAGTGACACGGGTGGCACTTGGGACCACGCCGTGAGCGGGAGGAAGTCAGTCATAAACTGACCGCTCCAGCCTCATTACTCAACGCGTGTACAAAAGGGCTACAGCAAGTTACTGACTAGCAGAGTATATCTGTGAACAACGTCAAGCGTCTTACTGACGCGGGTAGTGCATCAAGAATCTAAGCTGCGCCTGTCTGCTCGGTTAGTGAACAGAGACAAAGACCTAATTGCCACCACTGACATGCATCGTCAGCCTATTCAGGTACACGCAGAAAGAACCGGAAAGGGTTTACAAGCTAAGCAGAGTGAAAGTCTGCGCGCCCAAGACTCGGCCATACAAAAGCCGGATCAAAACAGAAATAACATGTCTCACAGTTTATACAATCACCACTATGCATTAAACCATATTCAACTAGTAAACTGAACATTTCACAACTATGAAGTCAACATCTTCAAAGTGTTAGCCACAATATGCCACCGAGTTCATGTAGAAAAATAGATCGGTAGGAAACTAAACAAATAAGCCATGCCGCACAGAGATCTGCACGGTCGCACAAAGGAACCGTAAACTACTGAGGGATAACTGTTTACATCGGCAAAGCATCACTCCAACTGAACATCCAACAATGGCAGCATAACATACTAGCTACTATCAGCTAACCAAGGTTAGCTGCATACATTTTGGAAACACCGGTCATCCAGTGGCATAAAGGCTTAACACTTGAACGCACAAACAATGTACACTGACGCCATGGCGGCTGCAACCAGGCGGCAATCTGACGCCGAAATTACCCACGTGTTCAAGAACCAAAATCAAGGCACGTTGTGAACATGGTAACATTATAAACATACATTATTACGTCAATGAGAAACAGAACAACAAGCCATAGAAAAAAAATAACTACTTGCAGGCTCTCCCCTGAGATGAACACATGAACACCGGCCGCACTGACAAACAAACAACCTGCCTCTGCAGGGACACTGGGGGAAAAGGGACGCTGCCGGCCAGCGCACAGGTTTTAAAACCTTAGATAATTGGGGCCATAAAACTCCCACCCAATCAAAAAGGAAAAGGACCGGAAAGAAAGGATTAAAGGGTCATGGCCCGAAACATGTATACAATACACTCGGTTACAATTATATTACAAATGACATTTTCAGCAGTGACAAAGAAAACAATATGTTTAGTGGCATCTACTTTGTATTCTGCCATCTTTCCGTTCCCCAAAACACATAATGCCTTCCTGACATGTGCCAAGTTTTGGTTCTACCCAGTCACACAGTATTCCTACAGTCTGAGAGTGAGTATTGTTGCTTAATGTCCACGGAGGTGAGTAGGCCTAATAGGGACGCAGTCTGAGAGCTGTTTCATAGCATTTATGCCGATGTTGTCAGCATCTCATTTACTTTCTCTACACAATTCCCTAGTGTCTGGGTATATTTCTGCAGACAACTCCTGAGTGTTATGAAACACATTTCAGCAGACAAATCCCTTTTTGCAGACAACTCACTAGTGTTTAAACACCTTTTCACACAAAAAAACTCCCTAGTGTTTAAATATCTTTCTACAGGCACCTCCCTACAGCTTGGATACTTTTTTTACATAAAACTCTGTAGTGTTTAAACACCTTTTTACAAAAAATTCCCTAATGTTTAAATATCTTTCTACAGACAACTCTGTAGTGTTTAACCCCTTCACTGCCCCAGACCATGACATTTCTGGGCTGAAAGATGTATGGATGTGCTGCAAACAGTATATTTTCTGATCCTATAACATTATTATTATTATTTGGTGGTGGTGAAGTGTTGCTTAATGTCCTCAGATGTCAGTTGACATATTAGGGACAAGCTGTGACCAATGCCGAAGCACAGTTCAATAATCTTTACGTCCACAGAAACCAGAAGGCTCGTTAGGACGGACAGCCCAGGACGTCCACCTCGACTTTCACACAGCTCCTGAACTATGATTATTATTATTGATCGCTTTTATATAGCGCTATTCTCCGCTCTCGAGCAGACTCACTGCACTCACATGTGATTCTGCATGAGTGAATTGCTTTTTATAGCGTGTTTTTTTTTAAATATCCACCAAAGTGGTGTACTTACAGCGCTGGCATGGCTGGTGCCACAAGAAACTGCTGCCATTTCGGCGCATTCTGTGTACACCATACAACCATGCACCATGTCACTTCATGCAATGCCACATATGTAAGGTGTATGCGTGTTTAGCTGTAACATCTACTTTCAATGCTATGCATTGTGATGAAAATCCTTTCACATGCCAGTGCGAAAAAGAAAACAAAATGGCATAAGGGTTTTAAATTTCGCACTTTTATTGGCCACTTTCAAGTGACATCATGGCAGTGAAGGGGTTAAACACCTTTTTACAGAAAACTCCCTAGTGTTTAAATATCTTTCTACAAACAACTCTGTAGCGTTTAAATACCTTTCCCTATACAGCTCCCTAGTGTTTAAATACCTTTCCCTATACAGCTCCCTAGTGTTTAAATACCTTTCCCTATACAACTCCCTAATGTTTAAATACCTTTCCCTATACAGCTCCCTAGTGTTTAAATACCTTTCCCTATACAACTCCCTAATGTTTAAATACCTTTCCCTATACAACTCCCTAGTGTTTAAATACCTTTCCATACAACTCCCTAGGTTTATACTTTTATACAATCCCAATGTTTAAATACCTTTCCCTATACAACTCCCTAGTGTTTAAATACCTTTCCCTATACAACTCCCTAGTGTTTAAATACCTTTCTGCATACAACTCCCTAGCGTTTGATACTTTTATGTAGACAAGTCCCAGATGTTTGGATACCTTTATCCCCCACCCCCCGCCTTCCCCTCCAATCATTTTCAATTATTTTCGATCTAAATGCATCCAAGTTGTTCAGCACAGGTTAATGACACACTGAGGCTGTACAAACTACGTAAGTAAGTAAGTAAACATGGTGCTTAACGTCCACAGAAACCATAAGGCTTATTAGGGACGGGGAGAAGGGGGGGAAGGGGGTATGGAGGTGGGGAGGAAGAGGGAGATTATATACCTATCACTACACTGTCACCACCAGAATGACTCCTGCATTAAGATGGGCAGCGATGACAGCCATTTTAAAGTTTCAGTAGGAAGTGATGGACAAAGTCACAAGACAGTGGTCCACAAACCACAACCTTTTGAAGAGAAAGGAGAGCCAAAGCGGTATCGAACCGAGGTCCTTCCGCTTACCAGCCCAACGCCTTACCGCCGGGCCAAACCGGCTCACTGTGCAAACTACACTTACCTTTCTGCATACATCTCCAGAGTACAGTCTACGATCACCTCTCTGGGCAAGCGAACTGTTCCGTACAGCTCTGTGTAGATGTTGTACAAGTCATCCACCGGAATGTACCTGCCCAACGCAAACATCAACAGAACAGCGGCTTGGCGTGAAGGTTGCACAAGTCATGGACTGGAACTCGTTACCCATGAAAGTAGTGGAGGCCCCCACCCTTGACGCTTTTGAGTCAAGGGTATCAAGCTGAAAAACTATCTATAGTATCCTCCCCCCCCCCCCCCCCCCTGCCCCCCCCAAACTTCACCCCTCCCCCACCTCCCCATTCTGATTCCTTTTATGCCGGACCAGTACTACAGCGAACACCCCCAGCTATAGGCGCCAGAATAATCGACATGTTGATTGTGGGCCCTTAAATGAAAGAAGAAGAAGTCATCCATCCGAGTGTACCTGCACCATGCAAACATTATAATGCAGTGCAATAATTGCAACATTTGTATGTCGCACTGGGATGCTTGTACTCTACTGTGAATTATACGGTAGATTATTACACTGCAATAACTGTAATACTTGTACGTTCTATTGTATTGTGGCAGTTGCACTCATTGCGATACATGTATTGCAATATTTGTACTGTTAAAAAAACAACTGTACTGCACTACAAATGCAATACCAAATCACCATAGTCTTTGTATTGTACTGTACTGTTTGCATGAAGATTTGGTGAGATGGGGATGTGTGTGAGATGGATGGGGATGTGTGTGAGATGGATGGGGATGTGTGTGAGATGGGGACGTTTGTGAGATGGGGACGTGTGTGAGATGGGGATGTGTGTAAGATGGGGATGTGTGTGAGATGGATGGGGATGTGTGTGAGATGGGGATGTGTGTGAGATGGGGACTGTGTGAGATGGGGACGTGTGTGAGATGGGGATGTGTGTAGATGGGGATGTGTGTGAGATGGGGACGTGTGTGAGATGGGGAGTGTGTGAGATGGGGATGTGTGAGATGGGGAGTGTGTGATGATGGGGATGTGAGTGAGATGGGGATGTGTGTGAGATGGGGATGGTGTGAGATGGGGATGTGTGGTGAGATGGGGATGTGTGTGAGATGGGGATGTGTGGATGGGGATGTGTGAGATGGGGACTGTGTGTGAGATGGGGACATGTGTGAGATGGGGATGTGTGTGAGATGGGGATGTGTGTGAGATGGGGATGTGTGTGAGATGGGGAGTGTGTGAGATGGGGATGTGTGTGAGATGGGGATGTGTGTGAGATGGGGAGTGTGTGAGTGATGGGGATGTGTGTGAGATGGGGATGTGTGAGATGGGGATGTGTGTGAGATGGGGATGGTGGAGATGGGGATGTGTGTGAGATGGGGATGTGTGTGAGATGGGGAGTGTGTGAGATGGAGGATGTGTGTGAGATGGGGACGTGTGTGAGATGGGGATGTGTGAGATGGGGCATGTGTGTGAGATGGGGATGTGTGTGAGATGGGGATGTGTGTGATGGGGATGTGTGTGAGATGGGGAGTGTGAGATGGGGATGTGTGTAGATGGGGATGTGTGTGAGATGGGGATGTGTGTGAGATGGGGAGTGTGTGAGATGGGGACAGGTGTGAGATGGGGATTGTGAGAGATGGGATGTGTGTGAGATGGATGGGGATATGTGTGAGATGGGGACGTGTGTGAGATGGGGACATTTGTGAGATGGGGATGTGCGTGAGATGGGGATGTGTGTGAGATGGGACATGTGTGTGAGATGGGGATGTGTGTGAGATGGGGACGTGTACGAGATGGGGATGTGTGTGAGATGGGGATGTGTGTGAGATGGGGATGTGTGCGAGATGGGCATGTGTGTGAGATGGGGACATGTGTGAGATGGATGGGGATGTGTGTGAGATGGAGATGTGTGTGAGCTGGATGGGGATGTGTGTGAGATGGGGATGTGTGTGAGATGGGGACATGTGTGAGATGGATGGGGATGTGTGTGAGATGGGGATGTGTGTGAGATGGGGATGTGTGTGAGATGGATGGGGATGTGTGTGAGATGGGGACATGTGTGAGATGGGCATGTGGGGATGTGTGTGATAGCTGGAGAGAGAGGGGGAAGGAACAGAGGTGGAAGCAGGCAGCACAAACATACCATTCTGTCAAATATGGCAAGTAGCTGACATTGAACTCAAACAGCATCATAACATCCCCACCTGAAAACAAAAGTACATATGTAACATAAACCAGCTGGAAGCTATGTGATTTTGTTTCTCATCATTTGCTTGCAGATTAACTGTCACCTGAAACAGAGGAGCCTGAACAGTTGCATGTTATGCATTATCCTGTATGTACCATCTTCACATAGTTTTCTACGAATTAAAACCTTTTTTCCCCATCATATGAGAATACATATGCTTGTATATTATACATTGTTAGTTAATTATATATATGTATTAATTATATGTATTATGTTTGTGAAACTTAGAAAATGTTGCAGAATGTTGTAAAGCGCAGCGAGTTTGGGTACGCCAGAGAATAGCGCTATACAAAAGTTATCTAATATTATTATTATTAAATTTCTGATCCAAAATATACTGGCTACTTACAAACATTCCAACAGATCCCAACAACTATAACTAATACTAACAGGCACATGTCTCCGGCTCACTTCACCTGGTATCTGTCAGTCAACAGCTACAAGTTGTACACTTAGAACTATACGACTTTGTTCCCACAGTATACATGGTGATGACAAGAACCACGCTACCCAGACAATAGCCTCTTTTACAATGGATTATCATTATGAAGCTCCAAGTGTGCCACTCACCAAGGTCTCCAACAGGGTGTGCCAAGCCGAATGACCCGTGAAAGTTGAGCTGGAAAGTAAAAACAGTTAATTTTAACTTTAGGTTGAAGTGTAGAAAAAACAAGCAAGCAGTTAATTGTTGAGGCATCATATTTAGATCTGGAAGACCTTAAACAGAGTAAATCTGTGAGCTATCCTGAAGCATTGAATTTCCCTAAATAAAATCAGTGATCAAAATACAAACACAGACCAAAGGAGTAAAAAAAAAGACTGCTAACCTTCCATAAAGTTTTTTCTTTCTTTCTGTTTTCTACGTTTGATTTCTTTTTCTCTGTTTGATTTCTTTACAAACAAACAAACAAACAAACAAACAAAATCCCCAACACTAGTGCTCACCCATTTCTGATTTTTCATCAGATTTTACGAATGCTATCAATAAAAACTTCTTCTTTTTCAAACTGCACAATCCACAGGTGTGCTCTTTGTAACGAATAAAAGTGTGTAACACCAACACATTGCCATAATCCCCAACAGAGCAACATCTCCACTGTCTCTCTTCTTTCCCTCACAGCAGGCACACACACAAACACCAATAACAGACAAACAGGCAGACGTACAGAGACGCAAACGCTAACAACACACACAAACACAGACGCACTTACAATAAATCAGTCACAGTGAGGCATACACAACATGAATAAGGACACCCCCCCCCCCCCCCCCCCCCTTTGTACAGGCAGTGACACAGATGCAGACACTTCCTTCACACAATATTTACACCCACCGCTCCCATGGCATCCAGAAAACCTTGTTCAATCCCCAAGCCGTGCCAAGATACGTCAGCTGTCTGGTGGGACACCAACCCCAGCAAAAACACCACCAACTTCTCTGTGGCCTGAAATCATTCATTGACACATATAGTTTCAGCATCACTTACTCATACACACACACACACACACACACACACACACACACACACACACACACACACACACACACACACACGCACACACACACACACACACTCGCACACACATACACACGCACACACACACTACACACAACCATCTCACACAAACAACACACATACATACAAACAACACATGCATGCGCACACACACACACACACACAATGTATTTTGTATACACCTGTCTGCTGTCACATCATTCTGGCTTAGTATTAAAGCACTCTTTCCAAATCAGCAGTACAATATTTTACAGAAATGTTACTGGATGGGGTGCAGTAGGGTATGGTAGGACAGGGTACAGTGGAATGTGATAAGTGGACAGGCTGGGGGGGGGGGGGAGGGGTTGGAAGGGTGTAGTTGGGTATAGTAGGAAAGGTCAGAGTGGAATGTGATAGTGAGGGCTGAAGGGGGGGGGGGGGAGGACTGGAGGGGGTAGTGGGATGAGTAAGGCAGGGTACAGGAGTGGAATGTGTAAGTGGAAGGGGGGGTGAAGGGGGGGGGGGGAGGGGGGGGGGGGGGGGGAGGGGATGGGGGGGGGGGTTTGGGGGGGTGTTGGGAGGAGTTAGGAGGGGGTAGGCAGGGAAGAGTGGATGGTAAGTGGAGGGGGGGGGGAGGGGGGGGGGAGGGAGTGGGGGGGTGAGGGTGTATGGTAGGGCAGGGTACAGGAGTGGAATGTGGTAAGGTGGACGGGGGCTGGGGCATGGGGGGGGTGGGGGGGGGGGGATGGAGGGTAGTTGGAGAGGGTAGGCAGGGTACAGGAGTGGAATGTGGTAAGGTGGATGGGCTTGAAGCGAGGAAACTGGAGGTGTAGTTGGGATGGTTGCAGGGTACAGCAGTGGAATGGTAAGGTGGATGGGCTTTCAAAGACCACAGAAACCATGTTCATAATGGAAACTGATGGTCTTTGGGTGGTCTGTCATCCACACCACTTTCACATGAATGGGTGGTCTGTTATCCACATCACTTTCACATCACTGGGTGGTCTGTCATCCACGCCACTTTCACACAGCATGACTGTGTGGTCTGTCATCCACACCACTTTCACATCAATGGGTGGTCTGTCATCCACACCACTTTCACATCAATGGGTGGTCTGTCATCCACACCACTTTCACATCAATGGGTGGTCTGTCATCCATATCACTTTCACTTGACAGGGTGGTCTGTCATCCACACCACTTTCACATCACTGGGTGGTCTGTCATCCATATCACTTTCACTTGACAGGGTGGTCTGTCATCCACACCACTTTCACATCACTGGGTGGTCTGTCATCCATATCACTTTCACTTGACAGGGTGGTCTGTCATCCACACCACTTTCACATCACTGCGTGGTCTGTCATCCACACCATTTTCACATCAATGGGTGGTCTGTCATCCACACCACTTTCACATCATTGGGTGGTCTGTCATCCACACCACTTTCACATCACTGGGTGGTCTGTCATCCATATCACTTTCACTTGACAGGGTGGTCTGTCATCCACACCACTTTCACATCACTGCGTGGTCTGTCATCCACACCATTTTCACATCAATGGGTGGTCTGTCATCCACACCACTTTCACATCATTGGGTGGTCTGTCATCCACACCACTTTCACACAGCATGAATGGGTGGTCTGTCATCCACACCACTTTCACATCACTGGGTGGCCTGTCATGCGTAACTATTGCTTCACTGACCTCGTCCCAGGGTGGGGGGTAGTGTTTGCGGATGTAGTTGACTGTGGCGTTCAAGAAGGGGGTCCAGTGGGTATCCTCAGAGATGTTGTTGTACTTCCCTGTAGGTGTGAAGTCACACAGTCATCACACAAACCAGACAAAGCAGTTCTGTTCCATTCTGATCCCTTCAAGACCAGACCTAGCTGCTAGGAAATTTCAACATGGTGCTTAACGTCCACAGAAACCGTACGGCTTATTAGGGATGGGGAGAAGGGGGTATGGAAGTTGGGGGGGGGGGGGGGGGGGGGGGGGGGGGGATGGAGATTATATACCTATCGATACACTGTCACCACCAGAATGACTTCTGCATTAAGATGGGCAGTGATGAGAGCCATTTTAATGTTTCAGTAGCAAGTGATGGACAAAGTCACAAGACAGTGTCCACAACCACAACCTTTTTGAAGAGAAAGGAGAGCCGAAGCGGTATCGAACCAAGGTCCTTCCGCTTACCAGCCTAACACCTTACCACTAGGCCAAACCGGCTCACATTGCTAGGAAAAGCCCATGTAATGATATTTATATAAATTTATGCGCCCTACCCTGTTCCTCAGGAGTTTCCCCAAATGTCCTTTGTCAGAGATTTTAACTTAAAAAGCAGAAAGCAAAGGGGGGGGGGGGGGGGGGGGGGGTAGGAATTTGAGACTTTTTCTTGACAGCCAAATTTTCAATAATACATTATGCTGAACATATAATATATATTTTCATTGTGATAGATTTTGTTCCTGTCTCTCTGTTCTAGAAATGTTATTCTAGTGGAAGCAAGAATTCTTTTAGCAGAATTCGGTTTTATAACCGAATTCCACTAAACAGACGACAATTCCCATGCCTAAACCTCTTAATCCTAAACTCAGGTATTGTTTCTGACCACTAAACCACTCCACCCCCTTTGGACACTAAATCTGTGACCACTAACACTCCCCCCACACACACAATATGTGACAACTTACCCCCTCCACTGAATCTGTGACCACTACCTCCCACACTTAATCTATGATCACTTATACCCCCCCCCCCCCCCCCCCCCCACCTCCACACACACACAATATCTGTAACCACCAAACTACTCCTCCATCTCCCTTGATCTTGTACGTCGCAGGACCTAACTTTAATAGCTATAGATGTGACAGGGGGGGAGTGTCTGAGTGCGCTCACATTCTGCAGAAACTGAATGTGTCTGTGAGTGTTACTGTGACCACGCTAAACAACTCAACCACCTCCCTTGAACGTGAATCTGTGCTGCTAGCTACTGTATAATTATTTAATATCTAAAATCATTATGAAATTATAACAAATGTGGCCTAAAGAAGTTCACTCAGGTCTGTCTACATACTCCCAAAATCGCACAGGGTCATAACAGGACCAGGAGTCAAGATGATGGCTGTCAACTTACCCTGAAAGCACACTGGGTCATAGCAGGAGTCAGGGTAATGGGTGCCAACTTACCTCAAAGCACACTGGGTCATAACAGGAGTCAGGGTAATGGGTGCCCACTTACCCTGAAAGCACACTGGGTCATAGCAGGAGTCAGGGTAATGGGTCTCAACTTACCCTGAAACCAGTGAAAGCATACTGGGTCATAACACGAGTCAGGGTAATGGATGCAAACTTACCCTGGAAGCACACCAGGTCATAACAGGAGTCAGGGTAATGGGTGTCAACTTACCCTGAAAGCACACTGGGTCATAGCAGGAGTCAGGGTAATGGCTGTCAACTTACCCTGAAAGCACACTGGGTCATAGCAGGAGTCAGGGTAATGGCTGTCAACTTACCCTGAAAGCACACTGGGTCATAGCAGGAGTCAGGGTAATGGCTGTCAACTTACCCTGAAAGCACACTGGGTCATAGCAGGAGTCAGGGTAATGGGTGCCAACTTACCCCGAAAGCACACTGGGTCATAACAGGAGTCAGGGTAATGGGTGCCAACTTACCTCAAAGCACACTGGGTCATAACAGGAGTCAGGGTAATGGGTGCCAACTTACCTCAAAGCACACTGGGTCATAACAGGAGTCAAGGTAATGGGTCTCAACTTACCCTGAAACCAGTGAAAGCATACTGGGTCATAACACGAGTCAGGGTAATGGATGCAAACTTACCCTGGAAGCACACCAGGTCATAACAGGAGTCAGGGTAATGGGTGCCCACTTACCCTGAAAGCACACTGGGTCATAGCAGGAGTCAGGGTAATGGGTGTCAACTTACCCTGAAAGCACACTGGGTCATAGCAGGAGTCAGGGTAATGGCTGTCAACTTACCCTGAAAGCACACTGGGTCATAGCAGGAGTCAGGGTAATGGCTGTCAACTTACCCTGAAAGCATACTGGGTCATAACACGAGTCAGGGTAATGGATGCAAACTTACCCTGGAAGCACACCAGGTCATAATAGGAGTCAGGATAGGGGCTGCCAGCTTCCAGTGCATCCTGGTGTTTGAGTAACAGCTGCAGACACAGATCAAGATGGTGCCACTACTTGAAGACAAATAAATCATGTCTGTTTATCAGATATTGCTACCTGAATACTAACATTACAGTAATGTCAGCTGCAAACACAGACTAAGATGGTGCCACTATTTGAAGACAAATAAATCATATCTGTTTATCAGATTGGTGCCACTATTTGAAGACAAATAAATCATGTCTGTTTATCAGATATTGCTACTTGAATACTAATATCACAGTAATGTCAGCTGCAGACACAGATCAAGATGGTGCCACTATCTGAAGACAAATAAATAATGTCACTTGTCAGTGGCAGGTACATATATATATATATATATATATATATATATATATATATATATATATATATATATTATATATATATATATATATATATCACTGTTTATGAGATACTGCTGCTTGAAGACTAATATTATATAGTATTAGTAATATCAGCTGCAGACACAAATCAAGATGATGCCACTATCTGAAGACAAATAAATGTCTGTTTATCAGATATTGCTACTTGAATACTAATAAAAATACTATTATTATGGTAATATCAGCTGCAGACATAAATCGGGTCTTGCTATTATCTGAAGAGAAATTATACTTATAGTTAATGACTAATTGTCAGCGGCAGACAAATCAATCATTGCCTGTATTTCAACAGTAATATCAGTTGCAAGCACAAATCAGATACTGTGACTGAAATTTATGAGTAACTGATGCATGAAAATGTGTTATATATGAGTAAGTAAATAACTTGATGTTTTACGCTTAGTCAACCATTATGGTTATATCAGGCGATGTATTATATGAACTTACTAAACTAAGTTACTGAGACTGAGACTGAGACAGTGAGAGTGAATAAATAATAGTTTCTTTTAACTACTTACAGCTCCATAGTCAAGACTGCTATGGAAGGCATGGAAGCTGTCTTGTGCACGGTGACCTGGAAGTATTGAATCAGTAGCAAATATAAATGTACACCATTCAAATGAACAGGATCATCACTTATTAATAAATTTGAATATGTATTAATTAATCACTCTTTGTTCATTAAACTTTTGAATTTACTCAAATTAATAGTATTGTCACTTATTAATAAATTTGAATATATATATTAATTAATTACTCTTTGTTCATTAAACTTTTGAATTTAGGCTTTGGTTTGAGGGACCCATACTCAGACTAAAAAAAGTGCAGTCCACGCTGTTACAAAAAATGTCAACCTTCCTGTGTTTGCTTTTCTCAGTGTTTCTGTATTCAACAATTTGTGTTCTGCATTTTGGGGACCATAATTTTTATTTTAGACCGTAGCAGAGGTCTAACAATTCAGTCTTTTTATTATTTGAAGTCAGAGCTAAAATGCTAGTATTTGTAGTTGTTGACTCCCCGTTCCTGCAGGCTTTTAAGAGCAGGCTGGACTCCATTTAGCAAAATAAGAAATTTCTTCACTGAGTTTTGCCCACCACACAGTGACCTCAGTTCAGTGTTGAAAGTTAGGATAGACTTTGTGCACATCTATTGCCCAGTGGTTGTTAGTATCATTGTGTGGTTTGTATTGTGTGCATGGATTACGTGTTTCCAGCCTCTGTCACACTGCACAGTCAGGGACAGTTAGTTACCATGTACAGTTTTTGATCGGGTGGGAGTGGTGGATTTTCTTCCAACCCACTTTCTTCTTTATCTTTCTTCATCATTTTTAGTATTTTACCATCATTTCCATCTGGTCATGTGGTTTCACTTGTTTGCTTGCCTGGTATAGTTAGGGCAGCCATTTTTTTTTTAACACTGGCATTTGTGTTGTTTCGTCTGTATTATTATTTTGCCACTGGCCTCTTTTGTGTTCAGCTTCTTTCTTGGCCTTTTTTGCCACAAGCATTTGAGTTCAGTTTCCTTCATTCTTTGCCTTTTTGCCACAGGCATTTGCGTTCAGTTTCTTTCTCTGCCTGTTTAATGCTTGTTTTGGTTTTTACATTATTAGGGTGTCAGCCTACCCCTCATTTTTAGGAAGGCAGCACACGGTGTTGTGATTTTCTGTGATTTTCTGTCTTACAGTGTCCCAGTCAAACAAAAATCTATGTGGAGCTTCATTCTTTCGCATCAGTCTGTTGCATCAGGCACTGTCAAGTCTCTTTCAGTTTCACTTGGTTCACCTCTGTGTGTGTGTGTGTGTGTGTGTGTGTGTGTGTGTGTGTGTGTGTGTGTGTGTGTGTGTGTGTGTGTGTGTCTCTCTCTCTCTCTCTCTCTCTCTCTCTCTCTCTCTCTCTCTCTCTCCTTTCGCATATTGTGAGTCCATGACTCCATGTCATAATAAATAAGCGTTCTTTTGAACCTTTTTGTGTTTGAACTTTGATATCGTCCAAAAACATGAAATGTATCTGTCCATGCCCCTATCTATTGTAGTTTGGGATATTTATTCTTCTCACTGTCAGGCAGGGGAGAGAAAGGGAAAAAAAAAACCGTATGTTATCTGGGGTGGAACTGGAAGTGACCGCAATCAATCGGTCGCTTCAGTTTCTCGTGGAAACCCTTTTTCCGACCGCTGCTTCTAATCTATACCTCGCGAAAACAGCGGGAAAGGGGCGGGGCTGTGGCCGATAAGTCTAAAGTTGGCAAAAACCAGACAAAGGCTCTTACTCTTATTAGTCTTACTAGTTTTAGCCTAAGTAAATCTGATCACCATATCATATCACTAGTAGTAGTACTTAAGTTTCAAAGATCCATACTACTTGAGAAAAGTTGGAAAGTTAATGAGCATCCCGCCAGACTTACTGATTTCGATGTGCGTGGAAACGCCACAGCTTGCTGCGCTGTAAAACTGAACCAGAAAAACAGTCAGCCACGTCCACCAACTCCAGAACCATCTCATTTTGACTGACGCCATATCGTTTCTCCTAATCCGTCATCGAAAACACAGTAGTGAGTACTTTCCTTAATTTGTCACTACGGTAAAATCTCCGACCGTCTCCTTGGATTTTACCGTCACGACGACTGATGTCGACAAAAAGTAATCGACGTCAAGAACGTAAGTCCCTGAGCATAGGAGACTAGTCAGCCATCACATTTTCACTGAGCACCTAGTCAGCAATTAAACATGGTGTTTGACGTCCACAAAAATTGCATTTCATCGTCTGTCACGCGACTTACATAAATATACTGAAGCACGCAGAGTTACTTCCCTGCACATGCCCCACTCCCTCCTGAATTCGAAACTTGAAACAAGATGTTGTCTTTGTATGACAGCTGTCTTGCAGTCGTTGCCAAAAATGTATGCTTAGTGGAATCATTTGCGGGTTTCCCTGACATTATAGGGAAGCAGATATTTCATGTTGTGGAAGCAGCAAGCAAATTCGATCTCGAAAATCCAGCAGAATCGCTCTGTGCGCTTTCTCTCTTCACCACCGCGTACACGGACCAAGTTCTGTCTGACGTCAGCATGGAGGGGGAACATCTAGCCCTAGCCAACTGCATGGAACACCTGATGTTGTTCACTCATTTGAGAAAAATAAATTTGGCCTCATGTTGTCTTGGAGACGCGCATGAACTGCTTTATCATATTTCAACACTTAAAAGGTACTATATCACTGGTATTGGTAACAATATTGGCAAAGGTGATTATCCCCCCCACCCCACCTCCCATTTATTTTTACTGCTCGGTCGCGAAATGCATCTCACACGGCCTCTATTCCCTGTAGGAACTTGAACGAGATTGCATGCACTTCAATTCGACTTGTACTGTTGCAGTGTATCAAATGAAAATGTTTATGGAGAGTGTATACATCATTACATACATGTGTGCTTAACACAGCAGATGCTGGGTCACTTTCAGCCCCCCCCCCCCCCCCCCCCGGCCCGTCCCCGGCCCCCTCCTCCCGCATTGTCATTGAATTGTCATGTTAATGAAGAGGGTAAAACTTCTAAGGAGTGGCGTGGGGGGGGGGGGGGGGGGGGGGGGGAATCCGTGGAAAATGATGTTTGCTTTCTATGGGCATAATGGGGATGGAACACATTGTGTCATGTGTGTTTTATGTTTCCACCGTTGTTAAATTCCCCGTATGTAAAAGAAATGTGTCTTGGATTTGCTTTGGGTGTCAACAGCTTGGCACTAGACAATCTAGAATGTTGAAATTTGGACTTGACTCAAGCTTGAATTTATAACCCAGAAAGACTAAATTTTCAAGACATTAAATTTTGCTTAAGAAAATCAATGCGTCATTGAACAGATACAGTCAGTGAGTTGCTGTTGTTAACATGTTTTACTTTAATACCTGGTTGTCTCTGGAGAGGTGGTACTCACTGACAGGGACCCAGATTCTAGGAGGTGGGGAAGGGGGAACAATATCTAACACTAAGCTGTCAGTGTCACCATGATCATGAATAAGTTTGCATTAAGATAGGCAGCTGTGAGAGCCAGTCAAGAACATAACAGCTAGTACACCTGACCGATTGCTGATTTTGTTTCCAGAACCAGTAAAACACTGGAAAGTACTGGTTATCATGAACCCTGTTGTCCTGTTGTAGTTTTACAGAGTAATTTGTTTGTTTTGTTTTTGTTTGTTTTTGATACACTCATCTTTGTGAGACTGAGAGGTTAACTGCAGGCTGGATTATATAAGATATAAATTGGTCTACACATGTCTTTTACCGTTTTAGCTTGCAGGTACTAGTTCTCAGAAACAATTCCCTAACAGATGAGGGAATCCGAAGGTTGACAGCACCAATTTGTGTGATGAAGACTGGGCCTAGGAACTTGTCAGTGTCACCATGATCATGAATAAGTTTGCATTAAGATATAGGCAGCTGTGAGAGCCAGTCAAGCAACATAACAGCTGGTACAACTGACCGATTGCTCATTTTGTTTCCAGAACCAGTAAAACACTGGAAATTACTGGTTATCATGAACCCTGTTGTACTGTTGTAGTTTTACAGAGTAAATTTTGTTTTTGTTTTGTTTTTGTTTTTTGATACACTCATCTTTGTGAGAGGTTAACTGCAGGGTGGATTATATAAGATATAAATTGATTTACACATGTCTTTTACTGGTTTAGCTTGCAGGTGCTAGTTCTCAGAAACAATTCCCTAACAGATGAGGGAATCCGAAGGTTGACCGCACCAATTCGTGTGATGAAGACTGGACCCAGGAACTTACAGGCACTAGACCTGTCAGGTATACAACACATGCGAAGCCCCTTACCATATATTTTATATATATATATATATATATATTATATATATATATATAATATATATATATATCATAATGACCTTGCCATATAATATATATATATATATATATATATCATAATGCACTTGTATAATTACCTTGCCATATAGAGTACCATATAACGCACCTGTATAATTACTGTGCCATATAGAGTACCATATAACGCACCTGTATAATTACTGTGCCATACAGAGTACCATATAACGCACCTGTATAATTACTGTGCCATATAGAGTACCATATAACGCACCTGTATAATTACTGTGCCATAGAGAGTACCATATATCATAATGCACTTGTATAGTTACCATGCCATAGAGTCGCCCTGATATAACCGTACCGGTTGACTGGGTGTAAAGCACCAACTTACTTACTTGCCATAGAGAGTACATATAATGTACTTGTATAATTACCTTGCCATAGGCATAGAGAGTACCATATCATAATGAATTTATATCTATAGTTACCTTGCCATAGAGAGTACCAAATGCACTTGTGTAGTTACCTTGCCATAGTACATAATGCACTTGTATAGTTACCTTGCCATAGAGTGTACCATATCATAATGTACTTGTATATATATAATATATTTACCTTGCCATAAAGAGTACCATCATAATGCACTTGTATAATTACCTTGCCATAGAGAGTTGGGAAATGTTGATTTTTAGTACTTTGTGTACCTGTGTCGCTGTCTGTCAGTACCATAAAAACGGCACAGCATGTGATCGCAATGGACAGAAATCACTGATTTTGCCAGTTTGGGGCTTATTTTGGTCTCTATGGAACACAGAGTTTTGGTACGAGTGCTATTCTTCTTCTTGTCGTTAAGCATCAGTGTTATATGAATTATCATCTGGTCTTGCTCTGAAGACATGACTGCGTGGTGATATCTGTATACCAGCAAACTGTGAGGAATGTTAAATTTTTTAGGTTTGACATGACGTCACAGATTCACATACTTCAACAGCAATATATTATATATGGCTAAAAAACACACGAAAGTATCATGGATAAAGATGTTCATACCAAACAAGTGAAACTGATGTAAAGCCAGATTAAGAAAAAGAAGAAATATACAGCCCTTTTGTTTTGTTTTGTTGTTGTTGGTAGCATTCTTTTTTTCCCCTGTAGTTTGTAGTTCTACAGTTGTAACAGTGCTAGATACACTTACAATGCAAATGAACTTACTCGTGAGGGTTTGAGCATGTAATTGTAAATTGTCTTTGACTTTTTGTTTCCTGCTTTGCGTGATTATTTTATGTGGATAGTTGTATCCTGAGGGGAAAAAGAAGCATGATATATTAATTTTTATGTGCTGTTTTTCAGTTCCATTAATCCATTATCACTACTCTGTTCTTTTAGACTCCCAGAGCATCCTGTAATAAACTCCATACCAAATATTTGTGTTTCAGCCTCCAGAAGTCGTAGCCTGCAGTTCCACCACTGTAATTAATATGAAATGGAAAACTTTCTCGTTTTGTGTTTTCTTTGTCACCTTCTCACTTCTGCGCTCACTGAACCATTGGTTAACACCAACCGGAGAGAACTTTGTGACGAACGTATTGCAAAATTTACATATATTTCAGAGAACGATGGTGTGTCAGTGAAGTGTCTGAAGTTCCTGCGTGTGTTCTGGCAGTTGCTGTTTCTTGATGTGTCCTGCACTGGCATTGGCTTCCCACATTTACAGGTAAGGTAGGAATAGTGTACATGTATAACTATAAGTTCAGTGTTTCACCCTCCATGTTACTTTTGGGTTCATGCACTGATGAAGAAATCTAATACTTATCCGGGGGAGGGGAGGGGGGGGGTTGGTGGACGTGCTGTTTGTTTTATGGGTCAGCATGGGCAAAAAGATGGGAGAAATATGCTCAGGCTCAGAGTCAGAGAGAAAAGACATGGGGAGCGGGGATAGCTCTGTGGTTAGAGCACCAGACTTGGGACCGATAGGCCGTGGGTTTGAATCCCTGCAGGAGTGGCTGGACAGTTTTCTTCTCCAGGGTAAATTTTCTGTGCTGACTTTTTATTTCAGTATCCATGTTACCGCAGTAGCACGTAAAAGATCCCGGTCATTCTGCCAAAAATGCAGGTGGCAGGTTACATGTAGCTCAACACGCATGCACCTTACGTATGTGGCTTTGCATGAAGTGATGTGGTGCATGGTTGTATGGTGTGCACAGAATGCGCTGAGACAGCAGCAGTTTCATGTGGCACCAGCCATGCCAGCACTGTAAGTACACCACTTCAGTGGATATTTAAAAAAACGTGCTATGAAAAGCTAGTCATTCTTGTAGAATCACATGTAAGTGCAGTGAGTCTGCTCAAGAGCAGAGAATAGCACTATATAAAAGCAGTCAACAGCAACAACACTGGGGCTCTAAAAATGATCGTATCCAGTCTCAGAAACATTACCTTAAATCTAAAATCCTCTGCCTGGGGTTTGAGCAGTTGTGTGAGAGGGTTTTACAGTTTTTCTGCATATTTTTGCAACCCCTTTTACATGTATCATGATGTGTGTCTTTTTTTCTTCTGTGTTTTGATTTGTCAGTCTGTGTTTGTGTAATCTGCTGTGTGTTCTGCTTGAGTGTGTGTGTGTCGGGGGGGGGGGGGGGGGGGGGGGGGCTGATTTTTATCACCTGTAGCAGCTCTGCTTTGTTGATCCAGAATCAATAATTTTGCTATTCTCATTGCAGTACATTCGTTAACCCCTTCACTGCCCCAGCCTGTAAAATTTCCGGGCTGAAAGACGCACAGACACGCCTGCAAACAGTGTATTTTCCGGTCCTGTAACAATCTACTTTCAGTGCCATGTGTTTTGACGAAAAGCCTTTCACATACCAGTTTGAAAAAAGAAGACAAAAAGATTTAAGGGTTTCAGATTTCACACTTTCATTGGTCTTTTTTAAGTGACATCATGGCAGTGTAGGGGTTAATTTGCCATAGAATGAATAAGTCAAACAAATTACAGTTTAGTGCAAACTAAGCACTGTATTTAACCTGCCCACACCATTCCCATGTCCCGCCATGCATCCATTTCTGTCTGGACGTCTACGCCCAGAGCCTGGAACTGAAGGAGTATGCCAAGGCTACATCGCTGACAGTGAAGAGGGCGCCACCTGAGCGGCTGTGCTCCGACCTTGATGCACTGATGGCAGTCGAGACCCGTGGCTGGGCAGAAGGAACGATTCGTCACTGGATCCGATCCTCCAGACGGCAGCGCCACAGCGCTCAGCAACCTCTCCCTTCAAGCTCCAAATCCAAACGATTTTGTGAGTTCGTCTTGTACTGTTAGTTGTAGCATCTTCAAGTCTTGCTGCATCTGAGCGTATTCGATATTTTGAGCAGAATAATGTTATTAAATGTCAGTGTTGCATGGAGAAATCAGAGTCAACAGAGACTGTAGGATAAAGAGAGTTCTCTTATGTCTTAAATTTGAAATGTATGTATGTGTGCATGAGTAATATCATCATGTTGTATCCCTCATTTGGTATTCATTCACTGATCATAGTGCAGTCAAGCTAATGTACATATCGTGTGAACTAAAGATTGAAATTTGCATAGCATGTTTGATTTACTGAAAAGACTTTAACTTTAAGTCAGCTTTGTAAGGGAAGAGTTTCAGCAACCCAGCTTACTGGGTTGGCGTAGTGAGTTGTCCGGTTCTCATTATGATGAAAGCTGTCATTAACATTTGTGGTCAAGAAGCTGGTTTTGCCTCTAAATGTTAGTAGTTCCAAAGTATTTGTGTGTTTCACAGATGGCAGAACCGTGAAAAACCTGCAGTCTAAGGTGCCCACCCATACTCCAGGGAGCAAGAAGCGCACCCGAGAACCCTGCAAGCTGTCGCTGGTTCTTGTCCACAGCAGCTTGATTCCCTGGCGCGAACGTGTCAGCTCGCCAGCCTCACTTGTCACCATGGTGCCCCCTACCTGCCAGATGTCACAGACAAGTTCCTCGCAGCACCACCCTGGAGTATGTCCCACAAAACCCCAGCTGGCAACATGTCCCACAAAACCTCAGCTGGCAACATGTTCCACAAAACCCCAGCTGGCAACATGTCCCACAAAAGCCCAGCTGGCAACATGTCCTACAAAACCTCACCTGGTAACGTGTTCCACAAAACCTCAGCTGGCAACATGTCCCACAAAACCCCAGCTGGCAACATGTCCCACAAAACCTCAGCTGGTAACAACATGTCCCACAAAACCTCAGCTGGCAACATGTCCCACAAAACCTCAGCTGGCAACATGTCCCACAAAACCTCAGCTGGCAACATGTCCCATAAAACCTCAGCGGGTGACCCAAGCCCAGATGGCTGTGCCACAGACAGGTTCCTGGGAGCACCAGCCAGGAACATGTCCCACAGAACCTCCGGCGGACAACCCAAGGCCAAACAGATGTGCCGTAGACAAAGGTGGAAACGGTTCTCACGCATCCAGTGCCAAGTGCCAGAGCGGAGTGTGGGTGACTGCAGGCAGAGTCAGTGGCAGCGGTCTGGCCAGGCCACAGTCGCGTGTAGCGGTGAGGACAGGGGGACAGGCTGGTCCTGATGATGCCCACAGAAAGATGACAAAGAGGGCAGACAGTATGTGTGGGGATAGTAAAAGAGTTCTATGTGATGAAGACTTGACGCTGCTGAGTCAGTATGGATTTTCTGGCAGTTAACTTCAGTCCGTGTGTTTGTCAGTATCTCCTGTATCCTGTCTGGTTGTGTGGGTGTGCATGTGTCCTGTTTGCTGCTGCTGAGTCAGTTAAACATTTTCTGGATTCAAGCACATAAGAGGTTAAAAGAAACGTTAATTTAATATGACAATACGAAATATGCAAAAGCCCCTTTTTCAAGTGACAAAACAACAATTAAACGAACCTGTGAATTTTCAGGGTACGCCTTTTTTTTCAAGGAACAAAACTGTTTAACTGTTGTTTTGTCGCTTGAAAAAGTGGCTTACCCCAAGAATTAGCATGTTTTGTATTTTGATACAATTTAACGTTAATTTAGCCTTTTAGATGTGTGGATTTTGTTTTCAGACAGTAGCAGTCATCCTTATTTCAGATTTAAAAAAATAAATACGCTTTCATTGTGAGTCACAGAGAGAGAGAGAGAATGTGTGTGTGTGTGTGTGTGTGTGAAAAGTGCAGCTGAGTCAGTATTTGTATAAATTTATCCTTTAGTTGGCATTGATTATTTGCTGGAAGTAGATACTGACCTCTAACAGTGAACACCGGTAACCACCCTTCCCCATTCAGCATCCCCCCCCCCCCCAACCACCACCACCACCACCACCACAGATTACCCTTTATTTGCACTAGCTAATACTTCCAGTACTTGATATCTTACTGGCTTTTGAAGCAAGGTCAAATCATTGCAGAGGAAAGGATGAGGCTGCTGAACCCTCCTGTATTATACACAAAGTGCAGCATTATTTCAACACTTTGTTAGCATTGGCATTAAATTTGGTTGATATTGAAGTATGGGTATACCCAGCAAATAAAATACAGACAACACTGTGCATTACAAATTACAATACAGATTACAGACAACACTGTGCATTACACATTACAGACAACACTGTGCATTACAGATTACAGACAACACTGCATTACAAATTACAGACAACACTGCATTACAAATTACATTACAGATTACAGACAACACTGCATTACAAATTACAGACAACACTGTGCATTACAAATTACATTACAGATTACAGACAACACTGTGCATTACAAATTACATTACAGATTACAGACAACACTGCATTACAAATTACAGATAACACTGTGCATGCCCTTGGTCTCAGCCACTCGTTCGGGAATAGAAAACAATTGTAAATCATTCAATAAACAAAGAAAGTACCCACACCCACCAGGCAACCATGAAACACTTCTCTACATTCTATATACAGACGACTGCAGAAGTAACCACTTAAATAGGTTTCTGGTAAAATTTGCAGACGACAGTGCTCTACTGTCACTACTTCAGGGATCTGAGCAGTACCATGGACCCGCCTTAACTGAGTTTGTTGACTGGTGCGACAACAGCTTTTTTAGATCTTAATGTGACTAAAACCAAGGAGATGATTGTTGATTTTAGGTGGCAGGAACACAGTCCTGGGAAGACCATTATCCACAATAACGAAGTTGATATTGTCAGTAAATACCTTGGCACCATTTTTGACGACAAGCTGAAATGGGACGACAACACTGAAGAAATTGTAAAGAAGGGGCAACAGCGGCTGTATCTCTTGCAAAAGCTAAATTATTTCTCTGTTGACCAGAAGATTTTAACTCTTTTTTTTTTACAAATCCTTTATTGAGAGTGTTCTGTCATTCTCTTTCATCTGCTGGTTTCACAGCTCGGGAGTGAAGAACAGGAACAGCCTGCAAAGAATTGTCCGTATCGCCTCCAAGATAACTGCAGTGCCCCAGAGAGACCTGGCTCTTTTCTGTGAACAGCAGATCTTGCGGGAAGCCCGCTCTATTTTAACGAAGAAGGACCATATTTTAAACCAGGAATTTACTACTCTCCCATCAGGTCGTTGTCTTAGACGCCCCATTTGTAAGACAAATAGATTTAAGAACTCTTTTATGCCAGTCGCAATATGCCTTTTAAACAATACATGAAATGTATATGTATACATGAAGTGTGTATGTGTGATTGTGCCACGTGTGTGTGTGTGTGTGTGTGTGTGTGTGTGTGTGTGTGTGGTGTGTGTGTGTGACTGTGCCATGGTGTGTGTGTGTGTGTATGTGATATTGTTTTATTTGCTGTGTGTGATACTTTAATTAATTGTTTTACAAGTATGTGATCTTAAGTTCATTACTCTTTTATGATGAAGTCACAATTGTTCTATACTTATAACTATAACTATGGTTAAAGTAAGACTCTTTTGTTGGTGGTGTTGTGTTTGTTGTATCGCTCTCTTAACTTTATGTATTATCATTTTACGAGCCCGCAATGACCACAGCAAAATTGCCCCTTGTGGGATGATTACAGGTTTTTTTTAATTGAACACTCTTGACTTCAACAATGCTGAGGAAATAACTTGACGAAGACTGCATTTCCTCAGAAACGTTCTGCCCCCGTTCCCACCTCTCCCCACCCCCAAAATGCCACCTTGAGGGTTGTGCATTTGTCACTGACGAAAGAGGCCTCGGCTAGGTATGTCAAATGATGGCAACCACTGGACCCAACTCACAGGACTGACAGCATGCATAGGCACACAGCTTTCCCACACTTTGACACCATTGTCGGCTGATGTTGGCAAGTTTTTGTCAGTTCTGGCATCTTTTCACTGCTTCCACTTCAGTCGAGCCATGCTGTGTTCCAAAATCTGCTCGCGTTATGTGGATATGCTCAGTTTTTCGGAAACTGTCCCACCGTTCTTTCTGTCGTTTTATTTTTTGTCCCAGAAAATGTTCTGCTGTTGTTGTTTTTTTAATATATATATTGCCCTTTTTTTTCTTTTCTTTTTTTTAAATCCCAGAAGCTGTCCCACATCCTTTATGTCACCCTGGATTTGTTCCAGAAGCTGTCCCACATTTGTCACCTTGGTCCCACCCCTCCCCTCCCCCAACTGTCCCACCATTCTTCATGCCACCTTGGTTTTGTCCCACGAACTGTCCCACCGTTTTTATGTGGCCTTGGTTTTTGTCCCCAAAACTGTCACAGCTGTCTGTATGCACACACACACACACCACACACACACACACACACACACACACACACACACACACACACACACACGCACGCACGCACGCACGCATGCACACATACGTACGCACCCCCTCCCTCCCTCCCTCCCACACACCACACCCCATGTACAAACATACTACTGCCATTGCCGGAAATTTACAACATTGCCTAAATACCCCATGCCTATCTTTTTCCCCGTCTGAATAAACTGTACTGGGACCGTGCCTTCCTAAAGCTAGTTTCGTTTCGTCTCAAGACTGCGTGGTTATGTCACACAGACAGTATAGCCCGGTAACTCCGATTTCAACTTGCCGTGCGTGTCAACAGACGCACAGAAAAGGTGGAGAAAAAAGAAGAAGAAGAAGAAGAAGAAGAAGAAAGGAAGCGAAATTTAATCCATTCAACAGAAACTGCTTCGTCAACTTTCCGGCCTACACTAAAATCCGTACACTGAGGTAACCATCACTGATTCGGAACTTTTCAGATCGTCGACTAACTGCTGTCCTCGTTTCGGATCTGTACGGTTCTGAATAGTTGCCGTCCGTGTCTGAGGTGTATGGTTGTGGTCAGGTTCTGATCTGTTCGACCGTAAATATCGCCCCCGCCCCCAGCCCCCTGCCCCCACCCCCAATCCCCTACCCTACCGGCGTGTGTGATCCGTACGATAATGCACCACCAGTCTGCTCTCTCTCTCTCTCTCGCTCTCTCTGTTTCTGTCTGTCTCTCTCTGACTCTGTCTCTGTCTGTCTGTCTCTCTCTGTGTCTGTCTCTGTCTCTTTCTCTGTTTGTCATCAGGGACATATTTGTAAAAAAGCCGACTTGTGCTTAAATCTTTATCCTTGTGTAATAAAGTATTCTCTCTCTCTCTCTCTCTCTCTCTCTCTCTCTCTCTCTCTCTCTCTCTCTCTCTCTCTCTCTACACACACACACACACACACACACACACACCACACACACACACACACACTGCCGTATATTAATGACACTCACATGACACAGAAGTAGCCTATACACACCTGGGTTTTCTACCCGGACGTTTATGTTAGTTTCGTTTCGCAGCTAAGTTCCTATGAATCAGTTGATAAGTTGCCTGTTACACATACAGACTCGGCAACGTAACGAGCCACTTAGAGCCCAAACCGTCCGCAACAGCGATTGGTTGAATCAGTTGGGTATGACGATATCGATGTTTCAGTTGACCCTCAATCTTTATGTAGTGTAGTCCCCCCCCCCCCCCCCCCCCCCCATGCACCGTCCGCTTTGCCTGTTGTCAAGGTAATGCAGGCTTTGTTGTTGTTGTTTTGTTTAGATTTTTCCCCTGTAGCCTACAGGCCCGCAGTCATAATTATTATATTTTCGCTCCCGATTTCCGCTACCAAAATAACTTGGGTGCTCATACAGTGATCTAAACACCGATGGGCTAGCGGCACAGGCGGTGTAGCAGGATACGTACGGCTCTGCAGTTTTGAATTGCAGTTTTTGTGTGTGTGGACGTCGGGTAGCCACTGCTAAATCTAGGAAATGATGTGATCGTCCCAGTGCCCATGGTGTCAGAGTACTCGCTGGCTGACACCTGTAAATCCTTCCTTCCTGCTTCCACTTCGATTTTGAGCCCTTCAGTAAAGTAAGTAAGGTACTGATTTTGAGCACTTCAGTAAGGTATTGATTTTGAGCCCTTCAGTAAGGTACTGATTTTGAGCCCTTCAGTAAGGTAAGTAAGGTACTGATTTTGAGCCCTTCAGTGAGGTAAGTACGGTACTGATTTTGAGCTTTCAGTAAAGTAAGTAAGGTACTGATTCTGAGCCCTTCAGTAAGGTACTGATTTTGAACCCTTCAGTAAGGTACTGATTTTGAGACCTTCACTAAGGTACTGATTTCGAGCCCATCAGTAAGGTAAGTAAGGTACTGATGTAGACCCCTTCAATAAGGTAAAGTACTGATATTGAGCCCTTCAGTAAGGTAAGTAAGGTACTGATTTTGGGCCCTGCAGTAAGGTAAGTAAGGTACTGATTTTGAGTCCTTCAGTGAGGTAAGTTCTGTATTGATTTTGAGCCCTTCAGTAAGGTAAGGTACAGATTTTGAGCCATTCAGTAAGGTAAGGTACTGATCTGAGCCATTCAGTAAGTTAAGCAAGGTACTGATTTTGAGCTTTCAGTAAAGTAAGTAAGGTACTGATGTAGAGCCCTTCAGTAAGGTACGTAAGTTAGTGTTTTACGCCCAGTCAACCATTACGGTTATATCAGGCCGATTCAAGTTCAGTAGGGTAAGGTACTGATTTTGCGCCCTTCAATAAGGTAAGGTACTGATTTTGAGCCCTTCAGTAAGGTAAGTAACGTATTGACATAGAGCCCTTCAGTAAGGTAAAGTACTGATTTTGAGCCCTTCAGTAAAGTACTGATTTTGAGCCCTTCAGTAAGGTACTGATTTTGAGCCCTTCAGTAAGGTAAGTAAGGTACTGATTTTGAGCCCTTCGGTAAGGTACTGATTTTGAGCACTTCAGTAAGTTAAACAAGGTACTGATGTAAAGCCTTTCAGTAAGGTACTGATGTAGAGTGGTACTGATGTAGAGTCCTTGAGCAAGTTAAGTAAGGTACTGTTGCAGAGCCTTTCAGTAAGGTAAGCAAAGGTATTGATGTAGAGCCTTTAATAAGGTAAGGTACTGATTCTGAGCCCGCCAGAAAAAAACTTAAGTAAGGTACTGATTTTGAACACTTCAGTAAGGTAAGTAAGGCACTGATATCGAGCTCTTTATGGTTTCTGTGGACGTTAAGCGCCATGTTTACTTACTTCTGTTTGTTTCCCCAGTGTTTGCTGACCGCGCAGACAGTTCATCTTCAGCTACGGAGGAGGAGGAGGAGGAAGGGGGAGGTGCAGAAGGCAAGAGATGAAGATGCAGTGGCGAAAGTAACCCCCGGTCTGGCACTGCAGCCGCTACAGTGGGCCTGGTCAGCTCCCTGGAAACGCAGGTCATCACGCCATGGCTGGAGTCGGACCTCGGGGAGGAGCGTGTGCCACGCTGTTTGTCCTTTTCGCCCTCGTCACCCGTCTGTCCGCCTGTTGTGAGTCTGGTCAATGTCCTATAGTGGTGGTGGTGGTGGTGGTGGTGGTAGTGATGGTGGTGGTGATGATGATGATGATGGTTGTGGTGGTGATGGTGGTGGTGGTGGTGATGGTGGTGGTGGTGGTGGTGGTGATGATGATGGTAGTGGTGGTGATGGTCGTGGTGGTGATGATGATGATGATGGTTGTGATGGTGGTGATGGTGATGATGATGATGGGGGATGCCTTGTTTGTTTAACATACATCCGGCCTTGCTGATGCTGATGCTGATGGTGGTGGTGGTGGTGATGATGATGATGATGGTAGTGGTGGTGGTAGTGGTGGTGGTGGTGGTGGTGATGGTGGTGGTGATGATGATGATGGGGGAGGCCTTGTTTAACATACATTCGGCCTTGCTGACGTTGATGCTGGTGGTGGTGGTGATGATGGTGGTGATGATGATGGTGGTGCTGGTGGTGATGATGATGGTGGTGGTGGTGATGATGGTGGTAGTGGTGGTGGTGGTGGTGGTGATGGTGGTGGTGATGATGATGGATGGTGGTGGTGGTGGTGGTAGTGATGGTAGTGGTGATGATGGTGGTGGTGGTGGTGGTAGTTGTGGTGATGATGATGGTTATGGTGATGATGATGAAGGGGGAGGCCTTGTTTGTTTAACATACATCCGGCCTCGTTTAAGACGTCACTGATACATACTGCTGGGCACACAATTTTCAAACGAGGATTAAAAAAATATATAACCGGAAAGCGAGCGAAAAACTGCAGTGTATCCTTTCCCCCCTTCTTCTTCTTTGTTTGTTACTGTCGTTGTTGTTGTTGATGATATATATTAATACATTCCCATAGGGTCCGTGAATCTCCTTCTGTTACGTTCCCCAGTGTTGAGACAGTTTGGGGAAGTTCCCATCAGTGGGAATCACTGAGTCAAGCATAGCGACAAACGAATCAATGGGGAGTGGGCATAGGCTCATCGGTTAGAGCGCTGGACTCGTGATTGAAAGGTTGCGGGTTCGAGTTCCGCAGGAGCGGCCGGATAATTTTCTTCTCCAGGGTCAGCTTTCTATGCTGACTCTTAATTTGGTATCCGTTCCACCCCCGTGTTACTTCAGTAGCACATAAAAGTTCCCGGCCATTACGCCAAAAGTGCAGGTGGCAGGTTACGGCTAAACACACATGCACCCTATATATGTGGTTTTGCATGAAGTCACACTGTAAACTTGTGCATGGTTGTACGGAGTACACAGAACGTACGCCAAGGCGGCAGCAGTTTCACGTGGCACCAGCCATGTAATGAACAATCAACTCTTGCTGCTGGTACACCACTTAGATGGATATTCAAAACGCGCTATAAAAGGCTATAGTCACTCATTCAAAATCATCTGCCCGTCCCTAATAAGCCGTACGGTTTCTGTGGACGTTAAGCACCATGTTTACTTACTTACTATTCAAAATCACTCTCCCAGAGAGCCCGTTTGGCCCAGCGGTAAGGCGGTAGGCTGGTAAGCGGAAGGACCTCGGTTCAATACCGCTTCGGCTCTCCTTTCTCTTCAAAAGTTGTGGTTTGTGGACACGGTCTTGTGACTTTGTCCCTCACAATTAATGAAACATTAAAATGGCTCTCATCGCTGCCCATCTTAATGCAGGTCATTCTGGTGGTGACAGTGTAGCGATAGGTATATACTCTCCCTCTTTCCCTCACCTCCATACCCCCTTCCCCCCATTCTCCCAGTCCCTAATAAGCCTTATGGTTTCTGTGGACGTTAAGCACCATGTTTACCTTTATATTGAAAGTCATATGCGATATGAGCGCAGTGAACCTACTCTAGGGCGGGGAAGAGCGCTATTTTAAAGCGATCAATAATAATGAACATTGCGTCCTCAGATTTAACGGATACAGTCGACACTCCGTCAGACACACTCTTCCTGACGTGTAACTGCACAACGTCCAATGATGTCCAACTTCAGATTCTGCAGATCTACCAAATAAAAAGCCAAAGAACTCCGCTAGCTTGGGTGACCAGCAACGGAGACGAAGAAAATGTAAGTTCGTGAGGACGCCGAAGAAACTTTTATGAGGTTTGTGTATTATGTTTACATTTGTGCATGGATTGATTTTGGTTAATTTGACTGGAGAAAGGGTTTGCATTGATCACAAAGAGTTTGGAAATGTTTACATTGATCATAAATGGTTTACACTGATCATAAAGAGTTTTGAAATGTGCATTTGTTTGTGACAAAGTTTGCTCGTCCCGAAATGTTCACGTGCGGTTGACATGACGTTAAAATCCAATCGCCTACTAACTAGCGTTTAATTGATGCCTGCCATGTTTAACTGATGTCTGTCACGTTCAAGTGGTGTATGTGACGTTTAAGTGATGCGTGTCACCTCACTCTGTCTGTCTCTGTGTCTCTGTATCTGTGTCTCTCTGTGTCTCTCTCTCTGTGTCTCTCTGTTTCTCTCTGTGTCTCAGTCTGTCTGCCTGCCTGTCTCTGTCTGTCTGTCTGTCTGTCTGTCTGTCTGTCTGTCTGTCTGTCTGTCTGTCTCTCTCTCTCTCTCTCTCTCTCTCTCTCTCTCTCTCTCTCTCTCTCTCTCTCTCTCTCTCTCTCTCTCTCTCTCTCTCTCTCTCTCTCTCTCTCACTCAGCTCTTGCTTGCTCATCCACACCACCATTGCATCTCTTGCAGAACCCGAATGCTCAGAACTTTAAAATTGTGAAAGCAGAGTTTGCGGAATCCAAACACTACGCCCTCCTCGCTTTGGCCTTTGGCTTTGATCTCCGGAACAGGAACGTCTCGCTGACATTTGAGTGCGTCGCCACGGGGTTAGACAACTTCCACGACCCCTATGCAGAATCTAGTCAACTGCAGGTTAAACCATCAGGTATAAACGTTTGGGCAATTTCCAAGAACCCTACGAAAAATCCAGTCAGCTCCAGGTTAAACCAACAGGTATAAACCTTCGGACAATTTCCAAGACCCATAAATTATGCAAAATCTAGTGAACTCGAGTTTAAACCATAGTTATGAACGTTTAGACAACATCCATGAACCCTATGCAGAATGCAGAATCCAGGTTAAACCATCAGGCAATCGTTTGCCAGCATCTCAAATGGTCTGATTATTATTTCAGACGCTGTGTTTAACAACAACCAATAAGAGCAGGCAGAAGCCAAATGTACCAGTGTTTCGTGTACAGAACAACCTACACGTAGGAGAAATAAATCCTTTTTTTTTCTTCTTTTTCTTTTTTCGCTCCTGATGTCCATGACTGGAATGCACGAACTACCGCTTAATGTACTGCTCTCTGGTAATTCTGTGTAGAGGTAACCAAACAAAAATGAATCTTATTTAATTCTCTGCCTCCCCCCCCCCCCCCCCCCCCCCCATTCTGTCTCAGTCCCTTCCTCTCTCTGTGCTGTTCTCAGCGAGTCTTTATTAATGGCAACATTAACATCCCTGTCCAGTTGTCCACTTCTCCTTCCACCTGTACCTTTTTTCCCCGATATTTTTATCGTTACTATTTCACTTTTGTTTACACTGTACTATAGACACCGTTATTATTTTTACATTTAAATTAACACCCTCGTGCTTATTCGCGGTTCTGTCGGTCGGTATAGATTACTACACCACCACCACCACCACAACCACTACCACCACCACCACCACCACCACCACCACCACCACCACCACCACAACTACAGCTGCAGTAACGACACCACGACCAACAACCACCACGACCATAACCTCGAGCAAAAGCCCCATGACGGTTGAGAAGACGTCAACAGAAGGTGAAAAAAGGAAAGAGAACAAGCTGTTCTCGTACTGCTCACCACTGACTTGTACTTGTATCACTGCAGTAATCAATATGCCTGGAAGGATATTCTTCCCCAGTGAGCCGGTTTGGCCTAGCGGTAAGGCGTTAGGCTGGTAAGCGGAAGGACCTCGGTTCGATACCGCTTCGGCTCTCCTTTCTCTTCAAAAAGGTTGTGGTTTGTGGACACTGTCTTGTGACTTTGTCCATCACTTCCTACTGAAACATTAAAATGGCTCTCATCGCTGCCCATCTTAATGCATAAGTCATTCTGGTGGTGACAGTGTAGCGATAGGTATATAATCTCCCTCTCCCCCCCCCCACCTCCATACCCACTTCCCCTCTTCTCCCCGTCCCTAATAAGCCGTACGGTTTCTGTGGACGTTAAGCACCATGTTTACTGTATTCTTCCCCATAGTTCAGGAGCTGTGTGAAAGTCGAGGTGGCCGTCCTGGGTTCCCCGTCCTAACGAGCCTTATCAGTGGTTTCTGATGACGTAAAGCAATATTGAACCCTGCTCACGCATTGGTCACAGTTTGTCCCTAATATGTCAACCTCACATCCAAGGACATGAAGCTCCACATCATCAGATTCTTCCTGACAATATGAGACGTTGTGAGTTTTTCACCATCATTTTGATCTTATTAGGATTCTTTATTGTGTATGATAAAGTATACATATAAATCTTGCGTTTTATGTAGGGCTTGTGTGTTTTCAATTTTGCTTTTAATTTCTCAGAATAATTATGTGTGGTGTGTACATGATTACTAACACGTTAATATTAATACTTTGACGCTGTTCTGTTGTCTTCCCGTTGGCAAGCTTCAGTTTCATGGCGCCATCTGTTTGGAACTCACTGCCGGCCACTCTCAGAAATGTCCCAACATTGTCTGAGTTCAAATATCATTAACACCCCTGTCCAGTTGTCCATCTGTCATGCCACCTGTACTTTTCTTCCCGACACCGTTTTGTTCCCGTTTCACTTTCATTTACAGTGTACTAGAGACACCGTTATTATTTTTACATTTAAATTAACACCCTGGTGCTTATTTGTGGTTTTGTCTATCGGTATAGATTACTACAGAACAACCACAACAACCACAGCTACAGATGCAGTAACGACACCACGACCAACAACCACCACGACCATCACTTCAAGCAAAAGCCCCATGACGGCTGAGAAGACGTCGACAGAAGGTAAAATATATATATAAAAATAATAATAAATAAATAAAAGGAAAAAAGAAGAAGAGGAGAAGATGTTCTCGTCTTGCACACCACTGACTCGTTGTGTTTGTATCGCCGCAATACTGAATTTGCGTGGAAAGAGATTCTATCTGACAGCATGAGAGGTTTTGAGTTTTTCACCATCATTTTGGTTTCAGTGCGATGCTTTGTTATATATGATAAGATCTTACACATGAAACGTCCAAAACGGAATGCAGTTTATTAGGACAAAACATAACATGCAATTTTACAAACAAAGTTGCGTTGTGTTTTGTCTTAATAAATAGCGTTCTTTTGAATCTTTTTTTATGTGTTTGGATCTTCTTTTAGAATGCTAGCAGTCATTCTTGTTTCAGATTTTTATATATGATAAAATATAAATACATATGCTTCTTGCGTTTTCTCAGGGCATGTGTATTTTTATGCTTGCTTTTAATTTCTCAGATTTTTTTATTGATTTTTTTCGTTTATTCAAAGTAAAACCAAACAAACGGGAAAAACAAAGGAAAAAACAACAACACATGATCCAAACACATAAAAGATTCAAAAGAACGCTGTTTATTAGGACAAAACACAACATGCGAATTTTCGGGGCAATCCCCTCTATCAAGCTACAAAATGAAACCTAAACAACAATTAAACGGTGAAAAACGATGAAAAAGGAGATGGAGAGCTGATCTACTTTATGTTGTTGAGCTATGTCCAGTGCTTGGAAGAATCCAAGTTTTTTACGTAAAAAAAAATAATTAAAAAAAAATAAAAATGAATAAGACATGGGTTGGACACTGCTTTGACGCAGAACATCAGTGCAACATTCTGATGGCAATGACGGGTTTGCACATTTGAGGGTGAATCTGTGAGAATGATTGCATTCTGTGCAACCTGACCCACTTCTGGAGAATGATTGCATTCTGTGCAACCTGACCCACTTCTGGAGGCAGTGTAGCGGAGAGTGGGGACGCCGACTCGTGCACTGTGGAGCTGCAGACACGATGAACTTACACACGGATTTGTTTTCACGGATTGATGCTGGGTGTGGTCTGTTTCATTGTTGTATGTAAAGTGATGATTACGGACACGTTGATAACAATGATTACGGACACGTTGATATTTCTGATATCACTTACGTGAAATGAATTGAAATAAAAGTCATAATATGTAATATACATAAATATACAATTCCAAAAAGGAACATTGATATTCATACTTCGACGGTGGTCTGCCCATCGGTGACCTTAACAGCCACTTCCACAACCACAACCACTACAACATCGGCGTCACAACCAGCAGCGATGACATCGCCTATAACATCAAAAACAAGAGTCGTGAGGGTGGAAGAGAACAATCATCCAAACGCACAAAAAGTTCAAAATAACGCTATTTATTAGGACAGGATTACAACATGCGAATTTTCGGGGTAATCCCCTTTATCAAGCTACAAAACGACACTTAGCCTACAATTAAACGGTGAAAAACAATGAAAATTGAGATGGAGAGCTAATCCACTTATTTTCTTTTTGTTTTGTTTCTTGGTTGAGCTATGTCCAGTGCTTGGAAGAATTGTTGCAAGACAAACAATGCCTGCACGAAGGAGTCTGCGTAGTAGCTTCAGAGGAGACTGTTCCAGAATTGCTTGATGTCATTGCCATTCCTGAATGAAAAACCTCCATAACTGTGGCATTTTTCACCCCTCCTGTAGTGTTTGCTTTTGTTGGCGTAATTGCATGAACTGGTCTTTTAGGTGTTTTTGTTGTTGTTGTTCTTCTTCTTCTGGTTTGTTGTTGTTGTTGTTGTTGTTGTTGTTTGCTTTGCTTTGATTGATAGTGTGTATTGATTTTTCAGATTTAGGCCTACAATAAATGAAAAATATTGAGTAAAAATAAATGATCCAAACACATCGAAGTAAAAAAAAAAATGAAAAAAAAAGAAGAAAGAAAAACACTATTTATTGTGACAAAACACAACGTGCGAATTTTCTGGGTAGTCCCCTTTCAGATTTCAGAGTAATAATGTCTTTGATGCATCAGGTACAAACAACAACAACAACAGCAACAACCCCAAAATTCAACTTGTTCATACAGCTTCCCTTGCAAAGCCGGACTGAATAGAGACCTGTTCTTCGTCACTGTGCGCTACAGTACTGTACCTCCGGCAGATGCCTATCGTTCTAGTTTAAAGAACCGTTGCACAGTTAAGTCGGTTCTTAATTGGACGAACTTTTGCTTCGTGAACCTAGTTCGGGGTGTTCCGGCGAACCTGAAAGTTTTTTCTGGGAACTTAGTTCGTTCTTAACTGGGCGAACTTTTACTGTGAACTTAGTTCGTTCTTAATTGGGCGAACTTTTACTGTGAACTTAGTTCGTTCTTAATTGGGCGAACTTTTACTGTGAACATAGTTCGTTCTTAATTGGGCGAACTTTTACTGTGAACTTAGTTCGTTCTTAATTGGGCGAACTTTTACTGTGAACTTAGTTCGTTCTTAATTGGGCGAACTTTTACTGTGAACTTAGTTCGTTCTTAATTGGTCGAACTTTTACTGTGAACTTAGTTCGTTCTTAATTGGGCGAACTTTTACTGTGAACTTAGTTCGTTCTTAATTGGGCGAACTTTTACTGTGAACTTAGTTCGTTCTTAATTGGGCGAACGTTTACTTCGCGAACCTGCTTCGGGCAGTTCGATGGACTACGACGAAGCTATGTTCGGCGTCCAAAAATCTTTGCTCAACATGCCCTGGGAATATTCGCCCAGTTCGGCGAACCTTGCCTCTGATTGGCTGAGAGCAAAGAAAGCTCTCCTGTGAATGAGGAAGAAAAGACTAGAAATTAAAATAATAATGGATAACGGTGTCGATGTTTCACTCGCTTCGGAGGGAATTGACCTGTTTGGACTTGTGGGAGGCGCAGGCTTGTTTCTGAGGCCCAGATATAGTAGTTAGTTGAATTACCCTGTGAGGAATGATTAAAGTATACAGTTGGCTTGACTTTAGCCTTCATTTTGGATCGTGCTGTCTGCTACGCTTCTGCATCAGTTCTGCTGCAAGTTCAGGCCGAAGCTTGCATCTCATTATAAGCCAGTTAAGAAACGAAGCATAGTTCGTCGAACTGTCCGAACCATGTTCGGGGAACTAAAAGTTCGTCTGTAGTTCGTCGAATTGTCCGAACCATGTTCGGGGAACTATAAAAAGTTCGTCTATAGTTCGTCGACCTGTCCGAAGTATGGTCGGCGAACTAACAGTTCGCCCAGTCAGTTAGGAATGGGCTTTAGGGTTGTGTTTCAGCGAGGCAGGGCCCGACAGCTGATATGGGCTCACTGCTAGTGGGCTGAACTGCCAGTATTCTGTTACCACAAAATCTTAGACACGCAGACGGAAAAAGAAAAAGCAAACAAACAAACAAAGCAGCAGCAACAACAAACAACAGCGTTTGTTTTTTCCTGTACCTTGCAACATGTGTCACTGTGTGTGTGTGTGTGTGTGTGTGTGTGTGTGTGTGTGTGTGTGTGTGTGTGTGTGTGTGTGTGTGTGTGTGTGTGTGTGTGTTTACAGCCGAAAAGTCAAGAATGTCCATCGAGATGCTCACCATGATCATCATTTTCCCTTTGGTCATCGTCGGCCTCGTCGTTTTTATCGGTAATTGTGAATTATTAACACATACATAACTACTGGCAGACGCAGATAAAAATGACCAGTAACCGCATAAGTAAAATCGATAGATGGTGAAAATGGAAGAAGCAGAAATAAACTATAATACAGAACAAAAAACTAAGAAATATCATAATGATTTTATTACTAAACTTACGTAGAGTCTCAAAAGAAATAAAACATGGGAGTGGGGGGCGGGTGGGGGGGGGGGGGGGGGGGGGGGGGGGGGAAGAGATGACAGACAAGGTGTGTGTGTGTTGGCGGGTGGGAGGGGAAGGGGGTGATGGTGGTTGTGGTGGTGGTAGTTTATTTGGTAGGAACGAAGGAAGGATGAATAAAATTTGGAATGGACGAGTGAATTTTTTTGCCATGTGTTTCAGTGATTTTCGCAACCAGATGCAGACGACATAAGGGAATACCATCTCAGCCACCACAACCATGTCAGTTGCCAAATTGTGAGTAGAAAGTTTGGAATGCCTAAAGAAAGACCAAAAAGGATACCTTTATATGCTCCTCCTTGGCCAAACTTGAATCCAAAAGGGAAAAAAAAGTGTATTAATAAAAATGAGCACTTGTCGAGTGCCTCATATCGCTACTGATTAGACCAAGGCGCTTCACAGTAACATTTCTTCTCTTCTGCATGCTGATCTATCGTTTTTTCTCATTGTACCAACCCATCACCAGTAATGCATGTATTTGTAGTGTGTGTGTGTGTGTGTGTGTGTGTGTGTGTGTGTGTGTGTGTGTGTGTGTGTGTGTGTGTGTGTGTGTGTGTGTGTGTGTGTGTGTGTGTGTGTGTGAGAGAGAGAGAGAGGAGAGAGAGAGAGAGATGTGTGTGTGTGTGTGGGTGGGTGTAGTGTGAGGAGGAGAGAGAGAGAGAGAGAGAGAGAGAGAGAGAGAGAGGAGAGAGAGAGAGAGAGAGGTGAGTGTGTGTGTGTGTGTGTGTGTGTGTGTGTGTGTGTGTGTGTGTGTGTGTGTGTGTGTGTGTGTGAGATGGAATAAACGTATCCTTACCAGTGTCTTTGTACTTGTAAGCGCTCCGGGCTCTTACGAGATTGGGCGCCATAAATAATCTATTATTATTATTATTGTTATTATTATAACAATGCCAACAATAAACAATGACAGTAGCCTGCCAAAACTACCGGAAACAGCTTGATAAAAGTGCACTGAAAGAGTATATAGTACAGTACCCCTAAGTTCTTTGCGTTGGGGTACCATTGCCTTTGGTGCACTGATGTAAGATATGTCATACGTATTTAACCCCTTCACTGCACCAGCATGTAAGATTTCCGGGCTGAAAAGCACACACGCACACACACATGCCTGCAAACAGTGTATGTTTCCGTCCTGTAACAAATCTACTTTCAATACTGGGCATTTTGATAGAAATCCTTTCACACGCTCATGTAAGTGGGGGGCCTTAATAATTGAAAATTTGGCCATTTTTATTGGTCGTTTTCAGAGTGACGGCGCGGCAAGCGTGGCAAGGGAAGGGTTAAGGAGTTATTTTAATGCACTTAGATGCGACGAAAAGCGTCAAGTGGGCTGTTTCTCAGACACTTGTTAAGCGAGAGCTTTCACTGTTTGCATGGTGATAGACTTTGCCGAGCTTCATCTTGTCAAGACAGTGTCTAATGTCAAGATCACGGTCAAACTCCAAGCACTGGTGATCAGTAATAACAATTTGCTGTTCCAGATGAGGTTCCTTTGGACCGTGTGATGTACCTGCTAGAAAGAATCATGTCGGCGTACATCAGGGGCCACAACCCGGTCCCGGCCGCGCCCCTTCACAACTCTTTGTGTGACGATGGCAGCGCCCCTAGCGGGACTTACGCCGAGTGTCTCACGCCGCCCGGCATGTCCATCTTTACCGTAGACGGTCAGCCTCCTCGTGACGTTGAATGGTCCGATGACGTCAGCCAGCAAGCAACGCAGTTAGTAGATAATGACGCCAGGTCCCTGCCAGGTGGTAATGATGGAAAGGATGATAGCAGAGACGTAACGCGGACAAAGACAGTGGTGAGAAACTTCATGAGACCTCCGGCTCTTCCACCCAACCACCCTACGTCCCTGTTACTGAGCTGCAGCGTGGAACAGAACACGGCTGGCCAATTCTCGTCGATTACCGCCCCGGTCTCGTCGATCACCTATGAAAAAGATCCACCGTTTGCAGTCAGCCCTCCCTCGCCGGAACTGCAACGTCTTTACATGGCGCCACTTCCGCCACGTGACTCTTGTCGCACGCGCCCACTTCCGGCGGAAGCGGAAGCTGACGTGCGTCAGTGTTGTGAGACACGGCTGTGGGGCGTCGACTGGAGCAGAGCCGCACTGGGGACTGCCCCCAGGGGGCCGAGTGGTGGTGAGCACGAAGCGACTCAGGTGGGTAAGGGTCCTGTGGGGCTAGGTGAGGGGCCCGTGAGGCCTGATGAGGGGCCCGTGAGGCCTGATGAGGGGCAGGTGAGGTGTGACGAGGGTATTGCCAGGCATGTGTTTGCAGGTGTGTTTGATCGATACCACAACCCCACATACTTGACTCCGGTGTGATTTCGTTTGCAGCCCATATACTTGACTCCAGTGTGATTTCTTTTGCAGCCGTGTGTGTGTGTGTGTGTGTGTGTGTGTGTGTGTGTGTGTGTGTGTGTGTGTGTGTGTGTGTGTGTGTGTGTGTGTTGTGTGTGTGTGTGTGTGTGTGTGTGTGTGTGTGTGTGTGTGTGTGTGTTGTGTGTGTGTGTGTGTGTGTGTGTGTGTGTGTGTGTGTTGTGTGTGTGTGTGTGTGTGTGTGTGTTGTGTGTGTGTGTGTGTGTGTGTGTGTGTGTGTGTGTGTGTTGTGTTGTGTGTGTGTGTGTGTGTGTGTGTGTTGTTGTGTGTGTGTGTGTGTGTGTGTGTGTGTGTGTGTGTGTGTGTGTGTGTGTGTGTGTGTGTGTGTGTGTGATATTTGTGGAGTGCTCTAACTCCCCAATAAAATCTCAAAGCGCTTTACAACAATAAAACCAGGACACAAACAAGAGGCCATAACAAATTACATTTCATCGGAATATGCACAATACATATAATTATGTACGTCTTTATTAGTCTGTATTCTTCATTAATTCAGTCGTGCCTTGCGGGAAAATTTGGGTCGCCTTTCTACAGCAACCACTAAACATCGCTTCTCGTTTCTGCCACTAGGTGTATACAAAATTTTCCAAAGGTCTTACGTGCATTTGTAAGGAACAACTTTCAGTATATCATATTTTATTTAATTATCACCTGATCAAGTCCTTTTTCGTGCCTCCTGAACGGTCATCTCATGGGCATTTACATTTATCTTGACAAAATCGTTTGCTGGAAAATAATTTGTCAGTTCTTTCTTTGGCTTATCACCTGGCCATTTACTTTGAACTACGTGCGTGAGTTTTTTTTTTTTTTTTTTTTTTTTTTAGTTCATAAAATTATGGGGATGGGGGGAGGATTATGCATGAGTACGACTAGGTGTGGGTGGAATGAAAGCATGAGTGATAGCTGTATTAGGTGATTTCAGAAAGTAAGCGAGAGTTTTTATACAGTGGCTTTTGAGTATCATCGTGCGAGTACATGACATTTAGGGTCTATAAATGTGTTAATATATGCGCGTGTATGTGGTCTTGCGTGTATGATATATAGGTTAGGTGGAATTAACTATGTATACGGATATATTTACAAATGTATGCTTGTTTTTGCAAGCGCAAGTATTTATTTATTTTTATCTTCTTGAGGTATGTTACTTGTTGGTGTCGCTTGCTGACATAAAAGATTGATAATAGCTTGATAATAATAAGAATAGTCTGCATGTAATATCACTTACGTGAAAAGACTGTAAGTAAAAAGTAAATTTAAAAAGGAAGAAGAATGGTGTATACATGAGTCTTCCCCACTGCAATGTGACGGGGATTAGTGGATAGTTCGTGGCACAGAGTAAAAGCACTCGCTCTCGAAAGCCAAAGCCAAAGCCAAAGCTAAGCGCTATGGAGAGTGGACACCACATGGAGGGCTGACCGCTACGTGCTAGGCTTTGCGCCGGCCCTGCGATTTCTCCGGAGTCAAAGTCCTGTGCAGACTCTACTAAAGTCCTTAGGATGAGATTATAAACCGAGGTCCTCTGCGTGTACATATACGGTTTCTGTGGACGTAAAGCAACACTCAACCATGTACATATACCATAGTTCAGGAGCTGTGTGAGAGTCGAGGTGGCCGTCCTGGGCTGTCCGTCCTAACGAGCCTTCTGGTTTCCGTGGACGTAAAGCTATACTGAACCGTGCTTCGGCATTGGTCACAGCTTGTCCCTAATATGTCAACTGACATCTGAGGACATTAAGCATCACTACCTACCTGTACATATACAAAAAGACCAAATACGCACGTTGAAGAGCATGTAGTCCGTGTCAGAGTTCGGTGGATTATGGAAACACCCAAATAACCCAGCATGCACTAAAAGTGCCAGAGTCTTCAGACTGTTCAAATTGGACACTATGCAAGAGAACTTATCAACGATGCAAGAGAAATAACCGCAAATCTCCTGTTATATGAGAGATCTTAGTTAACACCGCGAGCAGCTCAGTATGTGCAGCATTTTGCGTTTCATTGTTGCTTTACGCCCACAGAAACCATGAGGCTTATTAGGGACGGGGAGCCCAGGATGGCCACCTCGACCTTCACACAGCTCCTGAGCTCTGATGAATATGTACAGCCCATGATGACGCATAAAGGACTTCGATACCGCAATAAGCAGCTACAGACAGTGCGCACAGCTGCTGGGACTAGGATACTACAACTGAGCGCTGGCAACTGTGAACTGACCGCTGACTGGCTGTTTTGATGATTATTTGGGCACGTGACACGTAGTCTGCTGGACCCATTTTACAGGATGCAAATGGAAATATAATGTGCTAAGAATTTTTGTTAATAGGATTCTCAAATGTAAACTGCACATTCACAGTCGAAATTATTGTCTTTCTAAAAAATATAATTAATGTACATATAAAGTATTACACAAATCTGCTATGGTTTGACAGGTTGAACTGTTACCATGGTTTCTTTGTTTGCTTTGTACTTGGCCCTTGAATAATCATGTCTAGTGTTTTTATATACTGTATCTTGTTCCTGCTTAATACTGTGATCATTATTGTTATATACAGCTGCTGTTTGACTTATTTCTTGTTGCTTTGTGCTGGTTTTAATACAAACGTGTGATATATGTATAAAATGGGGAAGATAAACAACAACAAATAAATGAGAAATGAAACTGGAACAAAAGTTCGACTTTATTCAGAATCTCTACACCCTTCAAAACGATCCGAAGCTTCAAATGAGACGTAATGAAGCCTTCTCCACACTCCGCCAAAAGCCCCCAGCATGACGTTCAGCTTTTGTATTGGGTGAGTCACTGACGACGGAAAAACCAAGCTCACGCAGTAGATTGCATCACTATTCACGGTTCAAGTCCTCCGGAAATCCTACACCCGTAAAGTTAACTTGACATGGCAGGTTGGGACCTCACATTGTGTAGTTCCCAGTCTGCCTGGCTCTTCTTCTTCTTCTTTTTTTCTTTTTTTTTTTGGGGGGGGGGGGGGGGGGGGGAATGTAAACTACCTCCCCTTCAACGAAAATAATACAGCTCAGCTTTAAAGCTTCCAAGAAGCATGCCTGTTTTGACAAAAAATGTAATGCCCCTACGGTGTGTGTGTGTGTGTGTGTGTGTGTGTGTGTGTGTGTGTGTGTGTGTTCATATCTTCAGTCTGTGTGTGTGTGGATCCTAATATCTTCAATGTGTGTGTGTGTGGTGTGTGTGTGTGTCCATATCTTCAGTCTCTGTGTGTGTCCTAATATCTTCAGTCTGTGTGTGTGTGTGGGGGGGGGGGGGGGGGGGGGGGACCGGTTGCTGGTAATCCAGCACCGAGTCTTTCGTCAAACAGGTTCTGGTCGGTGTAATCGTATTCCGCATTCTTTCTGCTCTAGTGAGAGACTAGAGTCCCGTTGCCCCTTTTTTACGATCGTGGTTTCTCTGCACAGCTAAAGGTCCGTGACAGAACATGCTGTCGAGGCGTGCTATTTGTTGACGGCAAAATCTTTCAAGGCTACACATTTCTGGTGATATTCTGGGCATGAAGTCCCGGCAAACGCACCACCGCTAAATGATAAATAACACAAAAAACTTTACAGACTTGTCTTTGCAAAGCTACTTAATTAGATTGTATTGAAACAGAGTTTGGGTGCTTGTCACATTCGTTCGAATATAGACACTAATACGTTAAAAGACGTTAAAGGTGGTATCTACGCGCTCCGGAAATCCCATAGGTCTTAGAGGTTTCCCAAATGATGTCTCTGAAACAGTGTCGGTGTTTGTCTGATTAACAGTGCTAAGAGTATGTACGTCACCCTTATGCAAAATCTTTAAAATGTGGCTTTTGTAGCCATTTTCCTACTAATTGGACCTGTGATCTGGAACTCTCTTCCTCTCTCTGTCAGGCATTTGTCTTCACTCTCTTCTTTTAAATTAAAACAGAAAACCCACCTCTTCTCTTCTGCACTGATACTGATCTGTCGTTTTCTTTCTTCTCATTCTACCAACCCATCACCAGTACTGCATGCATTTGTAGTGTGTGTGTGTGTGTGTGTGTGTGTGTGTGTGGTGTGTGTGTGTGTGTGTGTGTGTGTGTGTTTTGTTGTTGTTTTGTTTTGTTTTTTGTGACTTTGTTGTTTTGTTTGCACGCGCGTGCGTGTGTGTGTGTGCACTCACTCACTCCCCCCCCCTCATGCACTCACTCCCCCCCCTCATGCACTCCACCCCCCATGCACTCACTCACTCCCCCTCCTCATGCACTCACTCCCCCCATGCACTCACTCACTCCACCCCCATGCACTCCCCCCTCATGCCTCCCCATGCACTCACTCCCCCCCCCCATGCACTCACTCCCCCTCATGCACTCACTCCTCCCCCCCATGCACACCTCTGCACTCACTCCTCCCCCTCATGCACTCACTCCCCCCCCATAGCACTCACTCCCCCCTCATGCCACTCACTCCCCCTCCCCCCCTCCCAGCACATCCTCCCCCCTCATGCACTCACTCCCCTCACTCCTCCCCCTCTCATGCACTACTCACTTCTCATTCACTCCGCTGCCTAGTGCACTCCCCCATCTTTCTGAACTAATGTTCAGTATGATGTTGCTGCAAAAATGCACCACCACCTCTGCAGTTGCAACTGATGTAGAGTTGGACTGAGTTGTCGTGGGAAATGATGAGGCAGAGACCGTGATGGTTTCCAGATTTAATCAGTCACGCAAATCTTCAGCATTACAAAATGATCAAATGACATTCCACACATTTAAAAAAAAAAATCCCCCCCGCCCTCCCAAATGAACGACTACAAAAAACAAAACAAAATGATGTACAAATCCAATACTAAACTCCTTTTTTTCGAGCCCAGACAGTCAGAAAACGATACAAACGACAACATGAGCAACTACCAACTTTCCAACATCGGCATCGTGTCGGGTACAGCTGCTAGTAACACTAGCGTGAATACCAGAACACTAGAATGTAATGTAAAAGCATTTACAAAGCGCTTGCGCCGACCTAACGTGAGCAAAAACAATAGAGTCGACAAAATATATATACAGAATCAAGAGCACAATGAAATGCATGTAATGACATAAACAAACTTACTTACAACACTTCATGGAACGAAGAAAAAGAGAAACATAAAAGAGAAGGAAAGGAGAAAAAAAAATCTCACGGAGAAGACAAACGTATGTGTCACGTTAACTGCTCGCTCTCTCTCTCTCTCTCTCTCTCTCTCTCTCTCTCTCTCTCTCTCTCTCTCTCTCTCAGCAACAAAAACACATCAACACAGAGGGGAATTAATTAGCGCTCGAAATACGTAACACAAGTACAACAAAGACCTGAGTCGCCTACGGTAACTCTCACCTGGCATGCGTGTAAATACAAGGTACATAAACTCCACCAGAGGTACATCCTCTAATAAGGTAAGTAAGTAAACATGGTGCTTAACGTCCTCAGAAACCGTACGGCTTATTAGGGACGGGGAGAAGGGGGGGAAGGGGGTATGGAAGTGGGGGGAGAGGGAGATTATATACCTATCGCTACACTGTCACTACACTTCTGCATTAAGATGGGCAGCGATGAGAGCCATTTTAATGTTTCAGTAGGAAATGACGGACAAAGTCAGGTCAGTGTCCACAAATCACAACCTTTTTGAAGAGAAAGGAGAACCGAAGCGGGTTCGAACCGAGGTCCTTCCGCTTACCAGCCTAACGCCTTACCGCCTGGCCAAACCGGCTCACTAATAAGGATGCCCCCTGTTGCATATGTACCCTACATTTTCGGCACACTCGGCGACACA
>JABMCL010003035.1:195000-250000 GCA_018857735.1 Alviniconcha marisindica
ATCAAAGTCCTGCTTCGGACAAAGGCTCGAAACACTCCTCGTGTCAGCCCCAGTTATTCCCGTCTGGCGAACTGCTTTGCTGTTTTTACATTCAAATGATATTCCCCACTTGGCTTCTACTACGATTCCTTTCCGTCTTTCAGTATACTGTTTGTCACGGATGAATGGGACAGCCTCAGAAGTCCAATTTTTGTTGTGTTCTGACCGCCCCTGATAGATCACACGGCAATAGAAGGACAACTCATCGTCTTTAGAAACTTTAACATCCGCGATGAACAGCGCCAGCCACGAATCATTCTTGGCAGTAGCGTTGTATTTCCCCGTTAGATGGTAAGCACGAGCTGATGGCGAAGTGAGATGAGCTGAAGCCGCGAGGTCCCCATCCAAAAGGTTCAGAGTGGCCAAGGTGCTCAGCTTACCGTGTGCATTTTGCCCCACCTGCAAATAGTTCAGGAGACGTATGTCCTCGTGTGCAGTCATATCCCGCAGACTGCAGTTCACCCTGACGTCCTGCGTGCGGCGACTGCACATCGCTGGTCCCATGGGAACGGCGAGAGCAGCAAGGCAGGCGGACACCATCCAGAGAAGGCCCAGCAGCTGGAGTGTAACAGGCCTCGCACTTGCTGCCATGTCTCAGAGCTCGTGAAAGTCGGACGTCCTGGGCTCCCGTCCCTGATAAGCCTACGGTTTCTGTGGACGTAAAGCAACACTTCAGTTCAACTGCCATGTCGCTGTGCTGTAAAGACGAAGCAAGAAAAACCATGCAGATGCACAGCAGCGTACCTGTCGGGCTGAGAGCGACTGTGACTCAAACCAAGGACTTACATATTTTCGTATATGTAGGTCCATGGCTCAAACACAGGGCTAGTGTCTCAAAAACAGACAAGCTCATGAACGCAACACAAACAAGGTTTCAATGTCGCCTTCCGTTACAAAAAAACGGGGCCCCCACCACTCCCCTTTTTGTTCCTTGTAACATTGCATTACTGTAATAATAATAATGCTTATAGAAATTTATAAAGCGCCTGCCCGGCGGCTCAAAGCGCCATACACCTTCCCAGCCCCCGAGAATTCGGCTGCCCAGAGCAGCAGTTTAAAAATAGCACAGCTGGCCTCACAGTGCTGCAGCAGAGGTCAGATGGGGTGCAGCACTGCCACAGTGCCAGGCAGTGTCCATTTCACTGTGGCCTGTGTTGTTTACACTATCTTAATGACCCTGTCTCAGCTAGTTGTGAAGTTTTTGTTGTATCATCGGTTGTGGCATCAAGGTTAGCTACAACATTTTTAACAGGAAATTAAAACATGTTTCTACCAGTGTTTGACAGATGTCTAGCCTGTGAATAAGTGACTAACTGCAGTGAACTTATTTACACAAGCAGTTACTTAATGAGTTATTAGGTAATACACTCTAGTTTTTTCTTGCACAACAATGTCATGATTTGAAAGTTGAAAGCATTCTCCATGCACTACAGCCATCAGAAATGAAGAACCTAGTCTTACCTTTGTCCCAGAAAGCATGAAAGACACCTGGTGGTTGGTAGTCCCATTTTATGGCCCCCGAGGTAACCCAAACATAATACTCCATTGTAGTGGTTATAAAGAATCCAGCCGAAAGCGACTTGAAATGTTCAGTGTTTTTAGTGTATTGGGGAGGGCAAAGAAGAGTACGGGTTGGCTGCATCCTATAGTCTGTAAATTTCTACACAGAAATACACAACATATTACATAATCATTGTCAAGTCAGTCACTGACTACGCGTAACAGGTTGTCATGTTATGCCTGAATGCTGGAGAGGCCTGAGTGTGGTGTTGATGCATGATAAACTGTAATTGTTTATCTTCTTTCTTGATTGCCCATGCTCGCCGCCTCTAGCTCAATGGTGCATGCCCACTGTCTTTTGCATTAGCCATACGATTCATGAATGTGTTGTGTTTGGAGTTTGGTGACTGTATGTTGGCTGTCTGTAATGGCATCTTGAAACTGCCACCACCGTGATTTCCACCGACTGTCAACCACATTTGATCCTCTGGGATGGCATTGTTAATGATATGCCAAGTCAGCAAGTCTAGTGTGTCTGTGATGAACCTAGCTAGATCACTGACATACACAATTGGAATGGAGATGTTTGAGCATCTGTAACTAACGCGGTTTGTTTTTTGAGGCGTTGAACAGCCAGGTGGGTCAAAAGATGCAGAGGCTTTGCGCTGTCGCTTTTTTAACCACCTGTCCTTGGCTGGCCTTCCGCCTTTGTCCTGTGCCACATAGTGAGTGCACACACTGCAGCTCTGTTCAGTAGGAAGTGACCAAAATGAGTCTGTCGTCACCCGCTGAGAAGCATTGTCCAGTATATTCACATCTTTTGTCCTGAGTGATTTTTTCATCACTGTGTAACATGTGTTACACATTCTTGTGGGATGCTTATCAGTGTCATCTCCATTACTGTTCAGTCAGTGCACTTGAATAATGTCTCTTTTGTAATCAACTCACAGTTTTGGAATTGTCTTTTCATATTTCCTCCTTGCCCTCTCCCCACAATTTCTGCAAAGTCCAGTTAAACTGTCTTGGTGATTTGTCTGAAATCCTGAACTGTCAGAACTCGTCTTTGAACTTACCGTAAGAAATTCAAAAGAATAAACACAAAAACTAAAGAAAACATCTCTAACGTAGGGCCTTTGGAACACAGTATTAATGGTCTACTCATGCTACCTCAAAGCCGGACAGCTTGAAACAGAATGGGGAACACTGTTCCTCTCTTTGCTAACTACACCACCTGTGACATGCAGCCCACAGAGCCCCTCCCCCCTCACATATCAGGCACCATTCACTAAAGCCAGGACAAACTTCTGCAGAACTGTTTAGTTTATCAGGAAGGAGAACCCTTTGGCCCAACCCTGGACCTCCAGGACCAGCCATCTAAAGTGGGAGATAGGAGATAAGGGGGGTATTGTTTGGAAAACTGGAGGCCCTCTACTGTCCCTTTCCACATGGCCCTGATTTATAACCAGTCCCCTGGCTGTGATTAGTCTGGTGTCAAACAACCCTGCATGCCAGAGGCAAGCTAATGATCCTACTGACAGACTGGGGGGAGAGGATGTGTCAGTAGTGTCAATTTGTGTCTTGGAACGCGGCATGAATGGTACAAATGAATGAAACAGAAAGCACTGCGCCGCCATCTTGGATAGTTTCGTCGCCCCGGCAACCAGAGCTAGTGCAGGCGCACTGACCAGCACAGCTGGGTCAGATGCCAGGAGAAGGTCAGCAACCGAATTCTGACCGGCACTGTAGGCGTGGGAAGGTGTGCTAGCTGCATGCATGCATGCGCGCCACACAAGCATAATATGACACACATAACGTGCATCGAGATGGAAAATGTTATCAGCAATTTAACAAAAGCTAACACATAATGTAGACATCAACGAGGGTTAAATTATAACTATGTGAAAGATGCACATGCGCGCACGCCGCGCGCGCGCGCGCACGCACACACACACACACACACACACACACACACACACACACACACACACACACACACACACACACTCACTCACTCACTCACTCACTCACTCGTATGCCTTCTCACAAACGCGCCGCACATCATAACATTTACGATAAAAAATAAAAAATAAAAAGGTACTTAAAATCACTATATAGCCTACTCACACCCATGCCTTCTTAAAAATCGTACGCATCATCATATGTATGAGTAAAAGTGAGGGGGGGGGGGGGGGAAGAGGGAGATTATATACCTATCGCTACGCTGTCACCACCAGAATGATTCCTGCATTAAGATGGGCAGCGATGAGAGCCATTTTAATGTTTCATTAATTGTGAGGGTCAAAGTCACAAGACAGTGTCCACAAACCACAACCTTTTTGAAGAAAAAGGAGAGCCGAAGCGGTCTGGAACCGAGGTCCTTCCGCTTACCGGCCTAACGCCTTACCGCTGGGCCAAACCGGCTCTCACTGCCGCTCGAGAGAGTAACGCTATATAAAAGCGATCAACGAACAACGACATGCATGTCATTGTGGTGGTGACAGTGTAGCGATATGTAAACAATCTCCCTCTCCCCCCACTTCCATACTCCCTTCCCCACCCCCCACCCCTTCTCCCCGTCCCTAATAAACCGTACGGTTTCTGTGGACGTTAAGCACCATGTTTACTTACGACATGGGCCTCTCACCACACAAACATTTGCTTCAGTCCCAGCTGTGGCTACAGAAAATCACGACAATACGAAACGCCTCTGATCGGGGCCATCTAAAGATTCGTAGGGATAGATATCTATAGCCATACCTTTCAGACAGTGGTCTCTGTAGCAAAGATTAGCCGAGCGACTGTACCTCGGGGTCAGACCGAGGCGTACGACTGTCGTTCTTCGACTGAGTTCGCCAACGTATCAAAACTGCGCATGCGTGACACGGCGAGACACGGCGTGAGACACGGCGAGACACGGCGAGACGAGCTCATGTTGCGCAGACATGGCCAGTGTTCCTGAGAAGTAACCTACGTGGGACCAGGACCATTTTGCTTTACGTCCACAGAAGCGAGGTGGCTTATTAGGGACGGGGGGGGGTGGGGGGGGGGGGGGGGGGGGGGGGGGGGGGGAGAGGAAGGGCGAAAGGTGAAGGCTCGACCGCGACACCGCCCGAAAAAGACCGGAGAGACCGTGGACCGCCGCCAGAACAATGGAAGTGTTAAGCGGTGTCCCCTCGCCATTGCCCAGCGACTTGGGCACTGCGCAACTGCTGTTTCAACTGCCGTGCTTGGGCAGAGTCCACAAGGACAATGTCCGTTGCACTGCTGTTGAGCAACAACTCGAAGCGAAAGAAGTCCAACTTTCGCAGCCCAGCTCCACCTCCCTACTCATGATCTCTTCTGGGCTAACTTGAAGGTCCAGCTCCGCCTCCCTCCTCTAGATCTCTTGATCTTTTGATCTCTCCTGGAACCTTGTAACCTACGTTTCCAGGAGCCGGTTTAATAGACCCATCCACAGCCCGGCCCCCTTTCTCACTGCTATCGCGAGGTATCACAAGCCTCGGCCGGCAAAAGAGGTTGTAAGCCAGTTTGGCCCGTTCAGAGTTCAGGAGCTGTGTCAACAGGGAGGTGGGCCTCGGCTCGCATTCCCTATCCCATTCTTTCCCCGTCCCTAATAAGCCACACGGTTTCTGTGGACGTGAAGGACCACGAAAGAAGAAGAAGAGCACGGTTATAAACTACGCTAGCGGAAAGCCCTCCAACCCACTGCGCGGTTATAGTTATGTGCACGATTCGGAGTTAGACTGACAGCCCCGCCAAATCGCGGCCACGATGCACAAAATGCTGTCGGGTTGTAAGGCTTAATGTCCTAGCTCATATGTCGGGCTGACATGTTTGGGACAACTGCGAAGCGGGCGGCCGTCTAGACTATATTTAACTGACTGGAAACACCCAGATTTTTTTGGATTTGTTTTTTCAGTTTCACGTCCGCTACAAACCGACGCCAAACACTTGAAATAGTCACAAACAGACATCGCCTTAACACTTCCATTGTTCTGGCGGCGGTCCACGGTCTCTCCGGTCTTTTTCGGGCGGTATCCCCGGTCGAGCCTTCACTCTCTCGCCCTCTTCCCCCCACCCACCCCCCGTCCCCGTCCCTAATAAGCAACCTCGCTTCTGTGGAGGTAAAGCAATATGGTCTAGTCACACACGTGAGCCGGTCTGGCTTCAGAGTCCAGGAGAGATCAAGAGCAGGGAGGTGGAGCTGGACTCTCAACTAAGCCCAGGAAATCAAGAGCAGGGAGGTGGAGCTGGACTCTCAATAGCCAGGCGAGATCAAGGAGGGAGGTGGAGCTGGACTCTCAATAAGCCCAGGAGATCAAGAAGCAGGGAGGTGGAGCTGGACTCTCATAAGCCAGGAAGATCAAGAGCAGGGAGGTGGAGCTGGACTCTCCAGCCCAGGAGAGATCAAGAGCAGGGAGGTGGAGCTGGACTCTCAACTAAGCCCAGGAGAATCAAGAGCAGGGAGGTGGAGCTGGACCTCAACTAAGTCCCAGGAGATCAAGAGCAGGGAGGTGGAGCTGGACTCTCACTAAAGCCCAGATAGTCAAGACAGGGAGGTGGAGCTGGACTCTCAACTAGAGCCCAGGAGAGATCAAGAGCAGGGAGGTGGAGCTGGACTCTCAACTAAGCCCAGGATATCAAGAGCAGGGAGGTGGAGCTGGACTCTCAACTAAGCCCAGGAGAGATCAAGAGCAGGGAGGTGGAGCTGGACTCTCAACTAAGCCCAGGAGAGATCAAGAGCAGGGAGGTGGAGCTGGACTCTCAACTAAGCCCAGGAGAGATCAAGAGCAGGGAGGTGGAGCTGGACTCTCAACTAAGCCCAGGATATCAAGAGCAGGGAGGTGGAGCTGGACTCTCAACTAAGCCCAGGAGAGATCAAGAGCAGGGAGGTGGAGCTGGGCTTTGAAGGAAAGATGCACGGCCTTTTGCTTCGAGTTGTTACTCAACAGCAGTGCTACGGACGTTGTCCTTGCGACTCTGCCCCGCACAGCAGTTGAAACAGCAATTGCGTGGTGCACTAGTTGCTACCCAATGGCGAGGGGACACCGCCTTAACATTGCTGTTGTTCTGGCGGTGGTCCACGGCCTCCTCGGTCTTTGGAGCGTCGGAGCTCGCGGTCGAGCCACTCACTCACTCCCCCCCCCCCCCCACCCCCCCACCCCCTCCACCCCTCACCCCTCCACCCTGCCCCCGTTCCCGTCCCTAATAAGCCTGATGGGTTCTGTGGACGTAAAGCAACATTGAATCAGTTAATCAGTCAAACCGGTTTGGCCTAGCGTTGAGGCGTTCGGCTGGTAAGCAGAGGTCGGAACCTCGGTTCGAATCCGCTTCGGCTCTCCGTTCTCTTCAAAAGTTGTGGTCCGTGGACACACTGTCTTGTGACTTTGTCCCTCACAGTTCATAAAACATTAAAACGGCTCTCGTCGCTGCCCGTCTTAATGCAGGGGCCATATTCTTGTGGTGACAGTATACCGATACTTGGTATATAATCTCTCTCCATCTCCCTCTTCACCACCCCCCCGCCCCCCACCCCTCCATACCCCACCCCCCACCCCCATCCCCATACCCCCGCCCCCCCCCCCTTCCCCTTCCCTAATGTGCCTTATGTTTTCTGTGGACGTTATTAAGCGCCATGTTTACTTAGTTCCGTTTGTTTTCCCAGGGTTTGCTGACGGTGCAGACAGTTCATCTTCACCTACAGACGAGGAGGAGGAGAAGGAGGAGGAGGAGGAGGAGGAGGAGGAGGAGGAAGGGGGAGGTACAGAAGGCGGAGATGAAGATGCAGTGGCGATGCCAATCCCGGGTTTAGCATCGCAGCCTCCGCGGTGACTTAAAGACTATAAACCAGACACATCACGAAGCTGATTCTTCTGTTTCCTGGCACTTTGAAATGACCGATTAAGACGACCACAACTGTGAGCCGGTCTGGCCTAGCGGTAAGGCGTTAGGCTGGTAAGCGGAAGGACCTCGGTTCGATACCGCTTCGGCTCTCCTTTCTCTTCAAAAAGGTTGCGGTTTGTGGACACTGTCTTGTGACTTTGTCCATCACTTCCTACTGAAACATTAAAATGGCTCTCATCGCTGCCCATCTTAATGCAGAAGTCATTCTGGTGGTGACAGTGTAGCGATAGGTATATAATCTCCCTCTCCCCCCACCTCCATACCCCCTTCCCCCCTTCTCCCCGTCCCTAATAAGCCGTACGGTTTCTGTGGACGTTAAGCACCATGTTTACTTTACGACCACAACGCGAAACTTACACACTTAATGTGAACAGTAAGACGGCTCAAATGAGATTCAAGATTCAAGATTACTTTATTATCTCATCAGAGAAATTAAAATCTGGCTGAACATTAACCACGTCACAGCACACAATAACACATATTGTATATTTTAAAACTCAAAGGACAGTTACTGAAAATACAAAAGTTACATGCTAAAACAAACTAGTCATTTACGTAATTTACACACACACACACGCACGCACGCACGCACGCACGCACGCACGCACGCACGCACGCACACACACACACACACACACACACACGCACGCACGCACACTGACACACACGCACGCACGCACGCACGCACGCACGCACGCACACACACACACACACACACACACACACACACACACACACACACACACACACACTGCTCTGACGTTTAAACAGATTTATCTGTTCAGAAATGCATAATCAGATGACAAGCATAATCAGATGACAAGCATAATCAGATGACAAGCATAATCAGAAGGCGTCTGCAGGAAGAAATGTAAGAAATCATGAGGCAGGAGTGCGAGTTACAATCGAAGTGAAGATTCTTGTAACAGCAGGCCTTGCATGAAATACACGTTTTCTTCTTGAAATATCTATCTCAATGAAGACAGTTCCACTCTGTAAATAATTCTCTCTCTCTCTCTCTCTCTCTCTCTTACACACACACACACACACACACACACGCACGCACGCACGCACGCACGCACGCGCGCGCACGCACGCACGCACGCACGCACGCACACACTCACACACACACACACACACACACACACACACACACACACACACACACACACACACACACACACACAATATACATACACGCGCGCGTGCACGTGCGAACGCACGCACACACTCACAAGACACACACACAAGCATACATGAACGCACAAATACTACATTTAAATTTTATTTTTTTAAACTCTCCCCCCCCCCCCACCCCGAAAAAAATGAAGAAGAAAAAGAAGAAGAAGAAGAAACAAACAAATTGCATTACCGAAAATCACATGTTCGTAATTTTACCCATCTTAATGATTCTTTCATGTGCCTGTACGTTATGTGCAGTTTAGTTGGTACCAGGAAATTGCAGGCGCTGTAGTTTCATTTATTATCCAGTCCAAATAAAGTGAGGCCAGTTTTAGTGACCGTGCGTGAAAGCAAGAGGGGAATGAGCAACTTGGAGTTCATCCTTTCGGTAAGTAAACATGGTACTTTACGTCCACAGAAACCATAAGACTTATTAGGGACGGGGAGAAGGGGGTTGGGGGTTGGGGGGGGGGGGGGGGAGGGGAGAGATTATATACCCATCGCTACACTGTCACCACCAGAATGACTCCTGCATTAGGATCGGCAGCGATGAGAGCCATTTTAATGTTTCATTAATTGTGAGGGACAAAGTCACAAGACGGTGTCCACAGACCACAGCTTTTTGAAAAGAATGCAGAGCCGAAGCGGATTCGAACCGAGGTCCCTCGGGGTAGGGTTATCTCTTTATCAACATCCCACGGCTGAGGGGTTTACATGACATTAAAGTAAGCATTCTTTACAGCCTCTGCAAGTTTCTGTTCCGTCGAGTTATCAACAGTGAACAGCGTGTGTTCAGTATGGTTATGATTAATCACTGCCCCTGTCTGCTTGCTACTGTTATGGGTAACACCTGATTCAAAGGGTACTGAGTAGTGTCTGATCCCTACTGTTATGGGTAGTATCTGATCACCAGGGTAATGAGTAGAGTCTGATCACTAGGGTCCTAAGTAGTGTCTGATCACTAGGGTCCTGAGTAGTGTCTGATCCCTACTGCTATGAGTAGTGTCTGATCACCAGGGTAATGAGTAGTGTCTGATCACTAGAGTCCTGAGTAGTGTCTGATCACTAGGGTCCTGAGTAGTGTCTTATCCCTACCGTTATGGGTAGTATCTGATCACCAGGGTAATGAGTAGTGTCTGATCACTAGAGTCCTGAGTAGTGTCTGATCACTAGGGTCCTGAGTAGTGTCTGATCCCTACTGCTATGAGTAGTGTCTGATCACCAGGGTAATGAGTAGTGTCTGATCACTAGAGTCCTGAGTAGTGTCTGATCTCTAGGGTCCTGGGTAATGTCTGATCTCTAGGGTCCTGAGTAGTGTCTGATCCATAGCGTTATGAGTATAACTACATACCCAGGGCACGTGTCTCATCTTCATGGCTATGGATCGTCCAGACATGTGTTTGCATACGGTTTCCAATGGTTGCCATCTTTTTTGTGTGCATGTTTTTTTTTTAAATTATTTCCACCTGTGTTTGTATACACGGTTTTGAATGGTCGTCATCTTTAGTCTCTACGGTTTTGAATGGTCGTCACCTATCTTTAGTATGTATGGTTTTGAATGGTCGTCACTTATCTGACCCCTAGTGTATGTGGTCGTCTCTATGGTTTTAATGGTCGTCATCTTTAGTCTCTATGGTTTTGAATGGTCGTCACCCATCTTTAGTATGTATGGTTTTGAATGGTCGTCACCTATCTTTAGTATGTATGGTTTTGAATGGTCGTCACCTATCTTTAGTATGTACGGTTTTGAATGGTCGTCACCTATCTTTAGTATGTATGGTTTTGAATGGTCGTCACCTATCTTTAGTGTGTACGGTTTTGAATGGTCGTCACCCATCTTTAGTATGTATGGTTTTGAATGGTCGTCACCTATCTTTAGTATGTCTGGTTTTGAATGGTCGTCACCTATCTTTAGTATGTCTGGTTTTGAATGGTCGTCACCTATCTTTAGTATGTCTGGTTTTGAATGGTCGTCACCTATCTTTAATATGTCTGGTTTTGAATGGTCGTCACCTATCTTTAGTATGTCTGGTTTTGAATGGTCGTCACCTATCTTTAGTATGTTGGTTTTGAATGTGACAGCACGGTTTTGAAGTCGTCACCTATCTTTAGTATGTTTGGTTTTGAATGGTCGTCATCTTTAGTCTCTACGGTTTTGAATGGTCGTCACCTATCTTTAGTATGTATGGTTTTGAATGGTCGTCATCTTTAGTCTCTACGGTTTTGAATGGTCGTCACCTATCTTTAGTATGTATGGTTTTGAATGGTTGTCACCTATCTTTAGTATGTTTGGTTTTGAATGGTCGTCATCTTTAGTCTCTACGGTTTTGAATGGTCGTCACCTATCTTTAGTATGTATGGTTTTGAATGGTCGTCATACTTTAGTCATCTACGGTTTTGAATGGTCGTCACCTATCTTTAGTATGTACGGTTTTGAATGGTCGTCACCATCTTTAGTATGTACGGTTTTGAATGGTCGTCACCCGTCTTTAGTATGTACGGTTTTGAATGGTCGTCACCTGTCTTTAGTATGTACGGTTTTGAATGGTCGCCACCTATCTTTAGTATGTACGGTTTTGAATGGTCGTCGCCTGTCTTTAGTATGTCTGGTTTTGAATGGTCGTCGCCTGTCTTTAGTATGTCTGGTTTTGAATGGTCGTCGCCTGTCTTTAGTATGTATGGTTTTGAATGGTCGTCGCCTGTCTTTAGTATGTCTGGTTTTGAATGGTCGTCACCTGTCTTTAGTATGTCTGGTTTTGAATGGTCGTCACCTGTCTTTAGTATGTCTGGTTTTGAATGGTCGTCACCTATCTTTAGCATGTCTGGTTTTGAATGGTCGTCACCTATCTTTAGCATGTATGGTTTTGAATGGTCGTCACCTATCTTTAGTATGTCTGGTTTTGAATGGTCGTCACCTATCTTTAGTATGTCTGGTTTTGAATGGTCGTCACCTATCTTTAGTATGTCTGGTTTTGAATGGTCGTCACCTATCTTTAGTATGTCTGGTTTTGAATGGTCGTCACCTATCTTTAGTATGTCTGGTTTTGAATGGTCGTCACCTATCTTTAGTATGTCTGGTTTTGAATGGTCGTCACCTATCTTTAGCATGTCTGGTTTTGAATGGTCGTCACCTATCTTTAGTATGTCTGGTTTTGAATGGTCGTCACCTATCTTTAGTATGTCTGGTTTTGAATGGTCGTCACCTGTCTAACGTTAGCATGTCTGGTTTTCAATGGTTTTGACCTGTGTCTGTTCTGCATGGTCGTTATGAATAGTCGCCACATGTGTGTGATCTGTGTAGGTACAATAATCACCACGTAATTGTGTGTGATTTGTGAGTTTATAATGATCGCCTCATGTGCCTGTGTCTACGGCTTGTTATAATGAGCACATGGAATTCAGAAGAGCGTTGCTGCAGTTGCACACACGCACGAACGCGCTCGCACACACACACACACACACACACACACACACACACACACACACACACACACACACACACACACACACACACACACACACACACACACACACACACACACACACACACACACTCACACACACACACACCACACACACACACACACACACACACACACACACACACACACACACACACACACACACACACACACACACACACACACACACACACACACACACACACACACACACACACACACAAATTCATTGCACAATATCACTTAATAAAAATAAAAAACCTTTGCTTACATAATTATGTACACTTACTCAATACACATACACAGATGTACACTTAATCATGGGTAAAACCCGAACTATGTACCAGGAATTTTCTAACAGTTTCGCTCGCGTCAGTGTTCCTGCTCAACTTAACAAATAGGCCGAGTCATTCTTGGTGTCATATGACAAGGAAGACAGCGAGTTCAGCATGAGTCTTTCGCGTTGATACTGGGATCACACAAAAGTGGCAAGTGCAGCGTGTCAAATCGTCCTAAAAGCAGTGATCGCGCTAGACACGTTTCAAACCGGTGTGACATCAATAAGGTGGCGAAAGCGGTTCACTGAAACCGGTCGGAAATTTATTGTAACCGGTCAGATGCACTGCCACCAATACTACCACAGCTCTACTAGCAAACACCCTGCTCCCTTCCCCCTCTAGAACACACACACACACACACACACACACACACACACACACACACACACACACTCTCTCTGGCGCGTTTTTAGCAAACACCCTGTTCCCTTCCCCTTCTAGAAACACACACACACACACACACACACACACACACACTCTCTCTGGCGCGTTTTTAGCAAACACCCTGTTCCCTTCCCCTTCTAGACACACACACACACACACACACACACACACACACACACACACACACACACACACACACACACACACACACACACACACACACACATCTCTCTCTCCTCCTCTCTCTCTCTCTCTCTCTCTCTCTCTCTCTCTCTCTCTGGCGCGTTTTTAGTTTGTTTCCGCTTATTAATATTTTGAGAATTGCTCAAGCAAAATAACAGCCGGTACGTCTGACCGATTGCTGAGCTTGTTGCCGTATGTGCTGATCTTAACCGGTAAAATACCGAAAATTACCGGTTAACGCGAACCCTGCCTAAAAGGTTGTGCAGTTCTGTTTTCACTGGGCTGCGTACGCACAATCCTTCTCCGTATCTTTTGTTTTCTCAGAAAGTTGCCTATCGACTGCATAAAATTACTGCATGATACGTAAATATAAGCTTACACCATAGAGTAAAATAAGGCTTCACTCAGTCATTCATACACACCAGTAGCTCATTCAGGTCGACGCTATCAAATAAACACAGACACTCACATTAAAAAATAATGCACTAAAATCACAAAAACAAACGTAAATATAAGCTTACACCATACAGTAAAACAAGGCTTCACTCAGTCATTCATACACACCAGTAGGTCATTCACTCAGTCATTCATACACACCAGTAGGTCATTCAGGTCGACGCTATCAAATAAACACAGACACTCACATTAAAAAATAATGCACTAAAATCACAAAAACAAAGGTCATTTACAAAATCAAAAATCGAGAGCATACGCTCTCTAGATTGGACCAGTTGACTTCAGTTTATTTATGCGGCCTCGCTTGTCAGATCACCGTCTTTATTTCACCGACAATGCAGTACACTGTATTATTATTCCGAAAACATAGCAGCTCTATCAGTATGCAAGAATCGCCGAACAGTTTCCATAGGTAACCGTGCATAACCATGTTCTGCCTGTCATGACACATGTTGTTACTGATTAAGTGGAGGACATCAGATTGTTGTTGTTCATGTGTTTGGGGTGTGTGTGTGTGTGTCAGATGTGTGCGTGCGTGCGTGCGTGCGTCCGTGCGTGTGCGCACGTGTGTGTGTGTGTGTGTGCGTGAGTGTGCGTGTGTGCGTGCGTGTCTGCGTGCGTACGTGCGCGCACGTGCGTGCGTGCGTGCGTGCGTGTGTGCGCGCGCACGTGCGTGCGTGCGTGCCTGCGTGTGTGCGCGCGCACGTGCGTGCCTGCGTGCCTGCGTGCGTCCGCGCACGTGTGTTTCAGTTCACGTGCGTGCGTGCGTGCGTGCGTGCGTGAGTTCGTTCGTTGTAGCCTAATCGATGTCTACCGGCATCAACAGGATAAAGAAGAGTAGGCGGAAGACGAGGAAATTGCGGAATTAAAGCAGACGAGTGGAGCGAGGATCAAACCCCGAGCCAAACGGCCACCGACGACGCGAGCGGGCACCATTACAGCATGACTGTGGCAGGAACCTGTCGCGGAGCTGGAGCGTTCGCCATGATGCTGATAGTGACCTTGTTTGTCGTGGCGGCACCGGCCGCCGTCAGCTCCGGACCTTCTTGCAGTGAGTTTGTGCCCAATCGTTTTTGTTGTTCCGAACTCTCCTTGCTGTCCCTCTTCTTTCGCTCTTCAAGTTGAAGACGGGTGACTTGGGGTCAGACAGAGGTAACTAAACTGTTGTCCTTGTTGTAGCGTCACACTCCGAGCACCCCTTTCCGGCACCTTCCTCCAAACTCTGCCAGATTTGGTTACGCCACTGAAGGGGCACTCTTTATCTCCGCGCAGCTGTCCAGCGGCGCGGTCAGCGCCCTCCGGAAGGTTCGGGTACTAATATGACTGCAGAAGCAACCTAGCGCCAAAGCACGCACGTAAACACGAGACGCATCCACCCCGGGTAAAAAAAAAAAAAATCCGTCTCGATTCAAACGATTGTGGTTTTATTTGTGCTGGTGTAAACTTTGTTGGCGGCTATAAATGACACGTCTTGTTTTAGTTGTTTGTAACAAACTTACTACTGTTTGAGCACCAACAAAAAACCTGCTCGTTAGCGAACAGTTTTCTGGGACCTATGACGTAACTAAATAGGGCAGTGCGGGTTGAAGGAAGGATGTCGTCAACCAGAGCTTGGAGTTTGGCTGTAGCGTCCCCCAGCTGATCAGACAGTGGGGGTTACCCGGTATTATTATTATTATTTTCTTCTTCTTCCATGGTGCTTTACGTCCACAGAAACCGTACGGCTTATTAGGGACGGGGAAGAAGGGGGAAGGGGTATGGAGGTGGGGGGAGAGGGAGATTATATACCTATCGCTACACTGTCACCACCGGAATGACTTCTGCATTAAGATGGGCAGCGATGAGAGCCATTTTAATGTTTCAGTAGGAAGTGATGGACAAAGTCACAAGACAGTGTCCACAAACACAACCTTTTGAAGAGAAAGGAGAGCCGAAGCGGTATCGAACCGAGGTCCTTCCGCTTACCAGCCTAACGCCTTACCACTAGGCCAAACCGGCTCACGATTATTATTATTATTATTATTATTATTATTATTCATAGCTTTTAATAAGCGCTATTCAGTCTCTGCTCTCGAGCAGACTCACTGCGCGCCTGTCGCATGTGATTCTGAATGAGTGACTGTATCCTTTTATTGCGCCTATTATCAGTTAATGTCCACGCGGAAGTGGTGTACTGGTTGCGCTACCCGGCGGCAAATGCAGTTGTGCTTTGACAAATGCATTCCGCAGGGTGAGAGAATGGGGCGTATAGTGTGTGCGCTCACGTGTGTATGTGTAGTGTAGGTGTTGCCTGTTTAGCCACTTCATGTGATTTGAATTGCTTTTAGTCGCTGCCATTATTCTCGTTTTCCGCATCGGGTGTGTCAGCGTGGATGTCGATCATATCCGAATTTTGTGCAACGCGCCAGGCTCTGTTTTTATGTTAGAGATTTGCGCTTATAAATGTAATAATAATAGATTATTTATGGCGCCCCATCTCGTAAGAGCCCAGAGCGCCTACAAAGGCATAAGGATACACTCATTTCAACACACACACACACACACGCACGCACACCACACACACACCACACACACACGCACGCACGCACGCACACGCACGCACACCACACACACGCACGCACGCAGCACGCACGACCACACGCACACACACACGCACACACACACGCACGCACGCACAACACACAGCACACAACACACGCACAGCAGCACACACACACACACACACACACACACACACACCACACACACACACACACACACACACACACACACACACACACACACACGCACACACACACACGACACCACCACACCACACCACACACACACACACACACACACACCACACACACACACACACACACACACACCGATCTGTAATTAATGTGTGTATGTGCGTGTGTACCACTAGTAATGTGTTGGTCAAACGACGGATCCGTATGCAGAGGAGACTGAAGATGTCATTTTATATAAACAGTTGTATGTATATGTCCACAGACTTTACTGCTGACGTGAACGCTACGTCAAACACGTTGCTTCTGACGTGTACGTGCACGGCCGCGCCCCGCAACCGCCAGCTGTACAGACTACACATAAACCGACATGATTCATACGCAGGAAGAGTGCCACTGGCCTGGGTAAAGAGCAGCAACGTGCCAGAAGTGGTAAGTTCGTCGGATCCAAACACATCAAAGATTAAAAAGAACGCTGTTCAGTTATGACAAAACGCAACATGCGAATTTTCGGAGTGAGCCCCTTTTTCAAGCTACAAGACAACACTTAAAGCAGTGATCGCGCTAGACACGTTTCAAACCGGTGTGACATCAATAAGGTGGCGAAAGTGGTTCACGCCGGAAACCGGTCGAAAATTTATTGTAACCGGTCAGATGCACTGCCACCAATACTACCACAGCTCTACTAGCAAACATCCTGCTCCCTTCCCTCGAGAACACACACACACACACACACACACACACACACACACACACAACACACACACACACACACACACACACACACACACACACCACACACACCACACACACACACACACACACACACACACACACACACACACACACACACACACACACACACACACACACACACACACACACACCACACACACACACACACACACCCACACACACACACACACACACACACACACACACACACACACACACACACACAACACCAACACACACAACAACACACACACACACACACACACACACACACACAACACACAACACACACACACACACACACACACACACACACACACACACACTCTCTCCTCTCTCTCTCTCTCTGTGGCACGTTTTCAGTTTGTTTTTTAATAATGTTTTGAGAATCGGTCAAGCAAAATAACAGCTGACCGATTGCTGATCTTGTTGCCTGTATGTGCTGATCTTAACCGGTAAAATTACCGGTTAACGCGAACCCTGCTTAAACAACAGTCAAAGAAGGGGGAGGGGGGGGGGGGGGGGAGGAGATGTAGGATACTTACCTGCTTTTGGTTGAGCTGTTTTGTTATGTTGTTTTGGTGTTCATTGTTTGGAAGAATGTAATGTTGGCATGACAATTGTTTCAGATTTGTTGTTGTTGCGGTTTGTTTGTATCAGTCTAGAATAAACTCGACTGAAGGAAGTCACAACCCATTCTAAAACGCATTTCATCTAAAGCGCATTCTTAATGTAATGTTGTTGGTTTGGGTTGTTGCTGGTTGCAGTGGTGTTTAACTGTTGGTGTCCTTTCCAGTGGTGTTTAACTGTTGGTGTCCTTTCCAGTGGTGTTTAACTGTTGGTGTCCTTTTCATTCATTCAATGAGTCCAACGCTGACCGGAACCATTTACATCACTCAAACACACACAAGAGGCTTTACTAATATTAATACGTTCTGAAATGGGTGAAAGCATTCTGAATGTTACGACAACGGTCTGAATTTTATAATGCCTTTTTTTTTTTTTTTTTTTTGCAGGTTGAAAACGCTCAGAACTTTAAAGTTTCGAGGACAGAGTTGTCCGAAACAGGAAACCATGCTCTGATCGAATTAGCTTTTGATCTTCACTACAACCGCAATGACTGGCTGGGGTTCGAATGTATCGCTGCGAGTATTGATAACTTCCACAAAGTCTCCGAAAAATACCTCAAGCTTGAGATCAAATCATCGGGTTAGTCAGTAGTTTGATTTTAACGCCAAATGTAAAATAAAATAATATAAATTAAATATAAAAGAGTTCATTTATATACAAGGCAAGAGTCCAGGCGAGATCACGAGGAGGGAGTTGAGATGGACTCTCAAGAAGAAGCTAGCCCAGAAGAGATCACGAGGAGGGAGGTGAGATGGACTCTCAAGAAGAAGCTAGCCCAGAAGAGATCAGAGAGGAGGTGAGTGGACCTCAAGAAGAAGCTAGCCAGAAGAGATCACGAGGAGGAGGTGAGATGGACTCTCAAGAAGAAGCTAGCCCAGAAGAGATCACGAGGAGGGAGGTGAGATGGACTCTCAAGAAGAAGCTAGCCCAGAAGAGATCAGAGAGGGAGGTGAGATGGACTCTCAAAGCTAGCCCAGAAGAGATCAAGAGCAGGAGGTGAGATGGACTCCAAAAGAAGCTAGCCCAGAAGAGATCAGAGCAGGAGGTGAGATGGACTCTCAAGAAGAAGCTAGCCCAGAAGAGATCACGAGGAGGGAGGTGAGATGGACTCTCAAGAAGAAGCTAGCCCAGAAGAGATCAAGAGCAGGGAGGTGGTGCTGGGCTAGAGAGAGAGTTGGACTTCTTCTGCTTCAGTTGTTTCCCAACGGCGGAGCTACGGACATTGTCTTTGTGACTGTTCTGCATAGCAGTTGGGACAGCAATTGCGTGGTGCGGTGGTCGCTGCGCAATGCCGGACGAACACTGCCTTTAGCATTCTGTTGTTCTGGCGGCGGTCCACGGCTGCCTTTGTCTTCCGGGTTGGCGCCTGTTTCGAGGTTTCACTCTTCTGTCCCCTTTTTCCCACCCGTCCCCGGCCCTAATAGGCCTTCTCGCCTCCGTGGACGTTAAGCAGCAAAAACTCACTGTGAGTAGCAGCAGAAAGCACCCTCTGACGCAGACAGTCCCAAGAGTTCCATGTTGAGCTCAAAGCCCTACTTCCTCCAGTTGTTACAAGTTTTTGTTCTGACCACCATGTGGCACTGTGTGGACTATTGGACACACACACACACACACACACACACACACTCAACACACAAACACACACACTCACTCAACACTCACACACACACACACACACTCAACACACACACACTCACTCAACACACACACTCACTCAACACACACACTCACTCACACACACACACACAACACACAAGCACACACACACTCACTCAACCACACACAACACACACACACACACACACACACACACACACACACACACACACACACACACACACTCAACATACACACACATCACAGATGCAACGAACCTCTCACACACACACGACATTCACACAACACGCACCGCACCACACACTACACACACACACACACACACATCACACACCACAACACACAACACACACACACACACACACACACACACAACACACACACACACACACACGTACACCTACATATATTCTCTCTCTCTCCTCACGTGTTTTAAATAGTAAAACTTCCATGCCCCTTCTGTGTCTCTCTTCCTCTGTGTAGATTTCTACTACTCTACCAGCACAGTTGAAACCAAAACGTCACCACAACGAACGGAAATTGCCAGGACTATCTCTTCAAACATAGGATCGTTGCCCGTTGAAAGGGTAACAGGAGGTAAACCACACACACACACACGCACACACACATTCACCCCCCACACATGTGTGTCCTCGCGTGCGCGCACACAACCACACTCACACAGAGACGCACACACACACACACACACATGTGCTCGCATGCATGCGCGCGTGCGCGCGCACACACACATACACACACACTTACACAGAGATGCACACACACACACACACACAATGAAAAAAGTTGACAACCACCGTTTGGTAAAATGAACTTCTGCATTTGCTTACCCTAGGCACAGGACAGCTTTTCTAAATCATTTCGCTTGATTTAATTACTGCCACTGTGCTCGCTAACATGGCTGTTGATTCTGTGTAATTACTATAACTGCTCGCTAACATATGGTTGTTGATTCTGTGTAATTGCTATAACTGTTCTCACTAACTTGGTCAGTGTTGATTCTGTGTAATTACTATAACTGTTCTCACTAACTTGGTTCAGTGTTGATTCTGTGTAATTACTATAACTGTGTTCACTAACATGGTTGTTGATTCTGTGTAATTGCTATAACTGTTCTCACTAACTTGGTTGTTGATTCTGTGTAATTACTATAACTGTTCTCACTAACTTGGTTCAGTGTTGATTCTGTGTAATTACTATAACTGTGTTCACTAACATGGTTGTTGATTCTGTGTAATTGCTATAACTGTTCTAACTTGGTTGTTGATTCTGTGTAATTACTATAACTGTGCTTGCTAACTTGGTTGTTGACTCTAAACTACTAATATAACTGTGCTCGCTAACTTGGGTGTTGATTCATTTTTTATTACTATAACTTTGCTTGCTAGCTTGGTTGTTGATTCTAAACTACTAATATAACTGTGCTCGCTACCTTGGTTGTTGATTCTATTTAATTACTATAACAGTGCTCGCTACCTTGGTTGTTGATTCTATTTAACTACTATAACAGTGCTCACTAACTTGGTTGTTGATTCTGTTTAACTACTATAACAGTGGTGAGTGCTCACTAACTTGGTTGTTGATTCTATTTGTAATGGAGTGGAGTGGTAGAAGGACAGGACACAGGCAGCGGAGTCAGTCAAAATGGAGACCACAGCAGGCGGCGACGGCAAACAGGCTTTATTCTACAGCTGCAGACAACTTTCTCAGCACACCCAAAATCCTCACGCGCACGCATAGATAAGAGAACTGCGCGGGCCGCAAGGAACACACGCTATCGCTACAATGAAATCAGCCATCTGGACCACAAAATGGCTGACTATTGTGTTTCCTTGGCCCGCACAAATACAGTTTCCTCAACAATAACTAAACTAATTAAAACATGAAATACATCAAATAAAAGCTACAGTTACAACCTTTTAAACCGTATAAACAAAATGTACACACATGACTTATTTAATTTACAACAGAGTGGGAAGCGTGGCTTGCACCTGTCTATAAGCAGATTCGTACAACTAAATCACAACTAACACATGTACAAAATATAACTGTCAATAAAACTTACATCAGAATAAAGTGCACGCTCCCATGGTTAAAATGGTACATAACAATTACAATACAACGCTCTATACGAGAAGCAAAACACACTCAAAGACTAGTACTAAAACAAATGGTGCGAACTTTCGCCTGGGGCGCGTTATTTTAGTCACAGCAGCGCTGATCGTGATACCAAGTAGTCTATGAATACAACTTAGCTTCTACAGTACACAATACTCAATAAGTTAATTTCACCCAAAATAAACACTAAACATGAAGTCAGCTAAGCAAAATACTATACGACAAAGCATTGATCGACACAGAATTACTTTAATCGAGCCAAAACAACGATTCACTACTATTCACTAGTACTAAACAGAGATGCGCCATGCAGACGACGGCTATAAAAGAATGGACCAGAGAGGCATCGGCTATGATTAAGCTCGATCCTGCGTCTAAATAAGATCTAAATAAACATTCTAAGATGCCAAATTATATTACACATGGCTTGGTGCATAAAAAGGACTAGTAAACAAAGAGTAGGTAAACAAACAAGCGGTCAAAATATTAAGGGAGTAAACAGATTTGAAAATGGCGTGCACCGGCGGCTATTGCCGGTCGGCTGTGTGAAGGCCATGTGGCGTTACGCAACACTTCAAAACAAAAGCGTCGTCTGCTCCGCGTGTCTGTGTGCTTGTATCTATCAATGTCTTACAGGAAAATCACAACTGTCCATCGAGATGCTCGCTATGGTTATCACTTTACCCTTAACTTGGTTGTTTCTATTTAACTACCATAACAGTGTTCACTAACTTGGTTGTTGATTCTATTTAACTAATATAACAGTGTTCACTAACTTGGTTGTTTCTATTTAACTACCATAACAGTGTTCACTAACTTGGTTGATTCTATTTAACTACTATAACAGTGTTCACTAGTTTGGTTGTTGATTCTATTTAACTACTGTAACAGTGTTCACTAACTTGGTTGTTTCTATTTAACTACTATAACAGTGCTCACTAACTTGGTTGTTGATTCTATTTAACTACTATAACTGTGTTCACTAACTTGGTTGTTTCTATTTAACTACCATAACAGTGTTCACTAACTTGGTTGTTGATTCTATTTAACTATAACAGTGCTCACTAACTTGGTTGTTGATTCTATTTAACTACTATAACAGTGCTCACTAACTTGGTTGTTGATTCTATTTATCTACTATAACAGTGTGCTCCTAACTTGGTTGTTGATTCTATTTAACTACTATAACAGTGTTCACTAGCTTGGTTGTTGATTCTATTTAACTACTATAACAGTGTTCACTAACTTGGTTGTTTCTATTTAACTACCATAACAGTGTTCACTAACTTGGTTGTTGATTCTATTTAACTATAACAGTGCTCACTAACTTGGTTGTTGATTCTATTTAACTACTATAACAGTGCTCACTAACTTGGTTGTTGATTCTATTTATCTACTATAACAGTGGTGAGTGCTCGCTAACTTGGTTGTTGATTCTATTTATCTACTATAACAGTGGTGAGTGCTCACTAACTTGGTTGTTGATTCTATTTAACTACTATAACTGAGTTCACTAACTTAGTTGTTTCTATTTAACTACCATTACAGTGTTCACTAACTTGGTTGTTGATTCTATTTAACTATAACAGTGCTCACTAACTTGGTTGTTGATTCTATTTAACTACTATAACAGTGTTCACTAGCTTGGTTGTTGATTCTATTTAACTACTGTAACAGTGTTCACTAACTTGGTTGTTTCTATTTAACTACTATAACAGTGCTCACTAACTTGATTGTTGATTCTATTTAACTACTATAACAGTGCTCACTAACTTGGTTGTTGATTCTATTTATCTACTATAACAGTGGTAAGTGCTCGCTAACTTGGTTGTTGATTCTATTTAACTACTATAACAGTGTTCACTAGCCTGGTTGTTGATTCTATTTAACTACTATAACAGTGTTCACTAACTTGGTTGTTTCTATTTAACTACCATAACAGTGTTCACTAACTTGGTTGTTGATTCTATTTAACTATAACAGTGCTCACTAACTTGGTTGTTGATTCTATTTAACTACTATAACAGTGCTCACTAACTTGGTTGTTGATTCTATTTATCTACTATAACAGTGGTGAGTGCTCACTAACTTGGTTGTTGATTCTATTTAACTACTATAACAGTGCTCACTAACTTGGTTGTTGATTCTATTTATCTACTATAACAGTGGTGAGTGCTCACTAACTTGGTTGTTGATTCTATTTATCTACTATAACAGTGGTGAGTGCTCACTAACTTGGTTGTTGATTCTATTTATCTACTATAACAGTGGTGAGTGCTCACTAACTTGGTTGTTGATTCCATTTAACTACTATAACAGTGGTGAGTGCTCGCTAACTTGGTTGTTGATTCCATTTAACTACTATAACAGTGTTGAGTGCTCGCTAACTTGGTTGTTGATTCCATTTAACTACTATAACAGTGGTGAGTACTCACTAACTTGGTTGTTGATTCTGTTCAACTGCCATGGCCAGCCACAGACCTGAGCTCACTAACTTGCTTTATGGATTGTCCCAGGATAATTGCTTGGCTAATACATCCACATTGATGATGATGAGATAAAACAGTGCTAACTATGGTTTATTCTATCAAGTCTGTATGTGTACGTATGAGTATACTCGTTTGTTTATGAGCATGCGTGCGCAAGCGTGTGTGTGTGTATGTTGTGTGTGTGCGTGTGTGTGTGTGTGTGTGTAAGCCTGAGCCTGTGTGTGTGTGTGTGCGTGTGTGTGTGTGTGAGCCTGTCTGTGTGTGTGTGAGCCTGTGTGTGTGTGTGTGTGTGTGTGTGTGTGTGTGTGTGTGTGAGAGCCTGTGTGTGTGTGTGTGTGTGTGTGTGTGTGTGTGTGTGTGTGTGAGCCTGTCTGTGTCTGTGTGCTTGTATCTATCAATGTCTTACAGGAAAATCACAACTGTCCATCAAGATGCTCGCTATGGTTATCACTTTACCCTTGGTCATCATCGGCCTCATTGTTTGCATCATCGGTGATTGAGTTTTGTTTATATAGCTACTAGACATCAAAACAAGCACAAGCAGTGAGCCACATAACAAAGAAGCTAAATAACTAAAAAGTGATGAAGGGAGAAAAGCCAAAATAATCAATCCAATTTAAAAACAAGCAAACAAAACAAGACAAACAAAAAGATGGGGGTGGGTGGGTGGGGGGGGGGGGGCTGTCTGCAAAGATTGTTAAGATGGACATTCCCAAAAAGAGAAGGGGGGTGGGGGGGGGGGAGAACATCTTAATGCTCAATGATAAAGTGGTGGGTGGGTAGGAGCTGTTTGTATTTTTTGGTATGAGTGTCCTTTATTAGTTTTTAGCTTGCAAGAGCTTACATGCATGCACTGTGTTTATTTGGTGCTGTGAACATGCAAGTTTTTGTTTTTTTGTGGAAGTTTTTTATGCGCTATATATAAATTTTCATTCATTCATTCATTCAGAAAGATATTTGCATGAGCCTTGTTTTACAATCTGTCATTTCTACAACTACGCATAATACACACACACACAATGTTTAAGAATACAGGCAAAATGAAAAACAGTCTTGTCTTACAAGCTGGCCTTGCGAACAAACAAACAATAACAAGCAACAACAAAACCAGAGTTGACAGCCAGTGTTGTGAAAAAAGGTCAAAGTACACAAATGGTTGAAAAACTAAAGAAAAAAGAAGCAGCTTATTTCAATCAGACAAAACAAAATGTGCACATTTTTTTGGTGTGAGCAGACATTGTTTTCAAGAAACGAACAGACACATAATGCACAAACAAATGATGAGAGGAATGTAACTGATCTAGAGATCTTACTCCCCCCCCCCCCCCCCCCCATTGGGGGTAGAATGGTAAGACACAGAGAGGGAGGGAGGTGGGGGAGGAAAATGGTAAAACTAAAAGAGAGAGGTGGAGGGGAGGGAGAATGGTAAGAGAGAGGGGCGTGGAAGGAGATGGGGAGTTAAGAAAAATGGAGACCGTAAAATGGTGAGGTGGGGGGTAAAAAACAACTTCATAAATTAATTACTTCATGTCTGTATTTGAGTGGTTCTCATTGCTTGTGGTCAGTGACAACTTCATGTCTGTATTTCAGTGATTCTCACAGTCAGATGCCAACGCCAGAACACAGTTCCGGCCCACCCGCCAACACCATGTGGTCTCCGACCAGACAGTAAGATGACATTTTACTTTTGAAGGCCTAAACACGACACGGTGAGACAGATAACTTATGGTCCTTGTGGGTCAATTCTAAATGAGGATGAGACAGATAACTTATCCTTGTTGGCAAAATGAGGGTGAGAAAGATAACTTGTCCACATGGGCCAAGTCTAAATGAGAATAAGAAAGATAACTTGTCCTTGCTGGCAAAGTCTAAATGAGGATGAGACATAACTTGTCCTTGTGTGTGAGCCATAGCCTCTATGACCTGGCGACCATCTATGACTGGGCAACCTCTATGACCTGGCGACCATCTATGACTGGGCAACCTCTATGACCTGGCGACCATCTATGACTGGGCAACCTCTATGACCTGGCGACCACTGTGACTGGGTGACCTCCATGACCAGGCAACTTGTATGACCTCAATGACTGGATGACCTCTATGACTAGGTGACCTCTATGACCAAGTCTCAATGAGAATGAGAAAGACAACATGTCCTCATGGGCCAAGTCTAAATGAGAATGAGGCAGATAACTTGTCCTTGCTGGCCAAGTCTAAATGAGAATGCATTATAATCAGTTATTTTACTATTTTCCTGTTTGTCAATACCATATGCAATGTGATAACTGTAAACACATTTTTAATATGCTGACATATGGAGGGCCTGTTACATCATGGAGGGCCTGTTATAATATACTGATCAGTTGCGAGTTGGCAGGGAACAGACTGATGTGCTAAATCTCTCTATGACCGGGTGTCCTGTATGACTGGGTGACCTCTATGACTGGGCAACCTCTATGACCTGTATGACAAGGTGACTTCTCTCACCAGGTGACCTCTATCACTGGGCGACCTCTATGACTTGTATGACCAGGCAACCTCTATGACCTGCATGACCAGGCGACCTCTATCACTGGGTGACCTCTATGACCTGCATGTCTGAGCGACATCTATGACTGGGTGACCTCTATGACTGGGTGACCTCCATGACCATGTGACCTGGATGACCTCTATGACTGGGTGACCTCCATGACCAGGCGACTTTTATGACTGTGCGGGGTGACCCCCTGGCGAAGGTTGGCTCCTTTTCTCTTGCACTCACTTCCCACCTACTACTACACTCCACGGATACATAAACATGGCCTGATACTCACATGCAAACATACCCTCACACTTAAGGAGTCTGACCAACATCCACACATCAGCCAACTAGGGATGAAGTCAAACACTATCAATTAAATGATGAAGCCAAACGGACTACATAACCATTATTTATGCTGGCTGAGCGCCACCCTGTCAACCCCCACATTCATTGCACGAAACAACTCAAACACAGATATTGCCGCTGTAGGCCACCAGTTGTAACATTTATTTATTATGTATGAATTTAGCACACTAAGCTGTGCAACCAAATTAGAGAAAGTACCACACTTTTGTACCAAATTTTCCAGACTGAAAAAGTTCACCAGTGATCTCCCCTGCTGACTTATGAGCACCTTTCATTTTGGGGCTGTAAACGCCAAGAACACAAAGACCCGCAAATGACTTACAAGCTAGGCAGAATGAAAGAGTGCGCACCCAAGACTCAGCCATACAAAAGCCAGATCAAAACAGAAATAACGTTTCACACAGTTTATAATCATCCCTATGCACTAAACCATATTCAACTATTAAAATGAACATCTGGCAAATACTAACGCAACACTGAAGTAAACATCTTGTCAGCCATGATATACCGCTGATTTCATGTAGGAAAATAGTCTGGCAGGAAACAAATAAGTTACGCTGCACAGACAGCTGCACGGCCACACAAAAGAACCACACTTTAGAGGGATAACTTTGCATTAACCAGCAAAGCATCACTCAAACTGAATGTGTGCTAGCCAAGTGCACATGTTTTAACAACTTTGCATGTTAGACCTGTAAAACTTTCAGCCAATCAAAAAAAGAGAATGAAAGAAAGAAAGGTCAAGGCACCGGAAAATGTACAATACACTTGGTTACACATATAATCACTGACATGTGAACATATTATGGCACACTTTTTACACAACAATAACTTTCATTTTCCTCCAGCAAAATTAATATTCCAACTCTTTTTAACAAATACAATATATTTTATTCATTCCGGCAAGAAATTAAAGCTGTTTGGTTCAATCCTATATATCAACTCAAACGAAGAACTGAACTGCACATATCTCAATAATTCAGTCATGAAACACACACATGTACACACTCTTAGACATACACCCCACTTCTCTCAATCTGCATACACTAAAGGAATGATCTAATGCTAATACCCAGCAAACCCAAAATTACCTGGAATAATGTTTTCTCTGACAAACCAAAACATAAAAACTCTCAAATAAAAATCATAAGGTATACACACACCCCACCCTCCCTTGGAAAGTTGTCGCAAGGTTCTTTTCTTTTCCCAAAGTCAGAATCGGCTAGTCACCCTCCGATAGTCATGCAAAGGTTGATCTAACCCCTCTTATGTAACAACTTGTAAATTTACTTTTGAATTTGGAAAATGGCCAAGTTGTACTCACCACCCATATCTTTGTCTTATGTGGCATATATATATATATATATATAATCAAATATGCTACATCACAACTATATCAAAACTTGAAATTCACCGAAACAAGGATAGGAAAACTGTATTCACAGCCACACTCCTTGCCCATGTTTCTGTCTCATGCATGACAGGATGCAGATATATGGATCATTCCCAGGGAATCTTGTTGAGTTCAGGGGGAGAGGTCACTGAGGTAACCAAAATTGAAAGTGAGGCTTAGGAGTGTAAGCTACAGCTCTGAGAAAAAATCTTTACATGCTCTCGACATTTTTGTCCAACCCAGCCTCACTTTCAAGCTTGTGACACGCCATGACCTAGCTCATTAACAATGGTCCATTGTCAATTCAGTTTTAAAATCTATGATGATCTCACAGAGTTATGTTAAACACTCCTTGCTCATGTCGATGAAAGAACCAGTATTGGGAAACACACAGAGCCAGTGTCAGCAGCGGTTAAGATGAAATGATTTTGCCGTCACAGATGGCGTTCCCAGTGACATGGTGAGGCACCTGACGGCGATGAGCTCTGCCACCAGGGGGCACTGCAGACACCCCACGTCTTCGTCATCCCTCCACAGTCTGTCCACAAGTGGCAGCAGCGCCAGTGGCTCTTATGCCGGTGTCTCACTACTCCTACCATTTCCGTCTGTAACCTGCACGTCGGAAGCTCCGAAGACGCCAGCATACGTGTCACTAGACAAAGCATATGTGGTGACGATGCCAGTGTCACGTTAGACAGAAATCCAAATGACGCCAGCAGAGACACCACACGGAGAACAACAGCAGTGACAAGTTTTGTGAGGTCACCGGCTCTTCTGCCAAGCAACCCCACACTGTTATTACCCAGCAGCAGCAGCACCAAGCAGAACCCTGGTCATCTCTTGCCCATTATAGCCCATGTTTCATCGCTCACCTTTCAAAACCACGCATCATCTGCACGGCTCCCTCCCTCACCGGAACTGCAACTTCTTCCCATGGCGCCGCTTCCACCACATGATGTATGTCACGTGTGCCCACTTCCGGCAGAAGCGGAAGCTGGTGTAATAGTCTTGGGAGGAAGGGAGGAGAAATGCTCAGTCATGGTGGTCAGGGGGTGGTGAATCTGATGAAGCAACTGAGGTGGATGAGTGTTCAATGATTATGAGGCTGGATGATGTCTTATTCTCTGTGCACTCGATAGCAAGCTGCTGCTGGGTGTTAGCTCTTCTAGACTGTGATCTTGGGGCCTGTTAGGTGTTTCCGACGCAACCTCAGAGTCGCTCTGTCTGTTCGATCTGTTCCCCCTGTTGATTTTCTGACAGATATACTGACATCCTCCTACTATTAGTCATCTTAATATTCTGAATAGTATTAGTATTATGAGTACGAGTCTGAGTACAAGTCTGGGACTAAGTACGAGTCTGAGTCCGAGTCTGAGTCCGAGTAAGAGTCCTGAGTCCGGATATGAATCCGAGTCCAAATCCGAGTCCAGGTACAAATCCAAGTCTGAGTCCAAGTTTACATATAAATATATTACGGAGTCCAAATGCAGGTATAAGTCCGAGTGCAAGTCCGAGTGGAAATGCGTGTCTGAGTCTGTTTCTGAGTCCAAGTATGAGTCCAAGTATGAGTCCAAGTAAGAGTCCAAGTAAGAGTCCAAGCAAGAGTCTAGATCTAAAATCAGACCAGTCGATGTTCATCAGGTTGGTCGCAGATGTTGTCTGGTGGGTTGTAGCTGAACAACCTGGCAGGTAAATTTCTATTTCCGTGGACGTTACACCAGAAATCCTACACCGATACCTTCCTTCATCTTGACATGTGGCGTTGAAAATGTGAGCCTCCTTAGTGGCTGCGCCACCGTCAAAAGCGTTTTGGAAGCTGCACTGCCGCTGCAGGTGCTGCTCATTTTGTTTCTCCAGCTGTGGACATAAATCTCTGTCCGTTTCAGTCTTAACTATTTCTAAAGAAGTTTCAGTCACTGTTGTGCCCTGTGGTTTGTGGAAACATTCAAGGGACATTCCGTCGGTGACAGTCACGATGATTCCTGGGTATGTTTGGTTAGTAGTGAGGAATGGGAAGGCTTCAGAAAGCCACGTCTTAGGGGACCCGCCATCAGAATACACCACTTGGCAACGGAATGAAGTGTCGTGGACACTCGCGATGGAAATACTTAGCCATGAATTCCGTATCACTTTGCCATCATTTGCACCGTTTACAACATGAAAGTTGTCTGCTGGCTGCGTGAGGTGATCAGAAGCGGACACATTCCCACCTGCCAGGTCCAGTGTAGCCACTGCTGCCCAGTTCTGCTGCCCAGAGGCCTTCCGCAAAACCTGCAACAAGTCGGGGTTGGACCGGTGTGTGTCCACAAAAGCCACCAGTTGGCAGGTCACAGTTATGTCCTGCGTGGGATGCGTGGACAACTGAGGCTCACCCGAACCAGTCTGGCAGAAGGCTGGCATGAAGCACAGAGTCGCCAACAGGGCTCGAGCGATTTTCATGCTGACTGCGACACTGTTACAAAACAAACAAGAAACGTGCGGTAAATGCCTGTATACAAAGTTCTACAACTACTAACCAGTACTAAAATGTCTAGTAATACTAAGTGCTTTTGATCATACACAACTAGCAGCCTTAATCATTAACATTTATGAAATATAAATAATTAATGATATCTATGTGTATTTGTGCACATGCCACATGAAATACAGTGTGTGTGGGGAGAGTTGAGTGATGTGGGATTGTGAGAATATATATAATAGCTGTCCCTGCCCACCTTATGTAGTTGATGTACTGTGTGATTGAATCATTGTGACATTGATAATGAAGGTGTATAATATCCCACAACTCATTGCTTCTTTTCTTTCTCTTTTTTTCCTAAAAAAAAAAAGAATAAAAAATTGTAAGCGCCTTGAACACACCTGAGATGGGACACCAGAATTATATCATTATATGTTGTTATTATTATTATATTAAATACATTAACATGAGGGTAAATATTAATGATTACAACTCATTTGTTTCAGCTATGAGAAGAGGTGGGAACTGCCTGACAAAACTGTGTTGGTAGTAATACTTGGTTGAATGATTCAGCTGATGATGGTGGCGATGATAATGAAGAGGTTCAATGTTAATTGGAGGATGGGGGTATTTCATTGAAAAATAAAGTGACATTTGTAGAACTTTCTTTTTCAATTGACTGATCACCTTTAACTTACTGGAAATTGTGTAATTTAAAAAATAAAAAAAACTGATGTGTTATTGAGAGCCACAAATCTTTCAGTCACTAGGCTCTTTTTCATGTCTGCTGTTGGTCATCTGATGAATGCATGCCATGAATACATGCTGTAGTTGTTTTGTGTTGTCATTCAACTAAAAGTGAGGAATACTTTGTTAAATAGTCGTTTGCGCATGCTTGTGTGCGTATGTCATTGTGATACAATCGAGTGATCTTGTGTGCTTGTGTTTTGGCCATGCTTTGTATGAAAATGTTTTGTTAATTTTTATATGTTTCGTACGCTTGTGTATTTGCGCACTGTATGTTTTTCATTAAGTTCAATTGTAAAGCACTTTGAGTTTCTGAAAGCACTCTATAAGTTCCCTATTATTATTATTATTATACACGTCATGGTACTGATCAAAAATAATTTTGGTCAGTAGCCTATAATATAGGCTACTGACCAAAATTATTTTTGATCAGTACCAAGACGTGTATATATATATAATAATATTTTCACTAGCTTAGTTTTAATTTCAATCTCTATCCCCCATGACAAAACACACCCTCTTAATTTTTGCTTTCAATGCGTGCTGTCATGTCAACAACTGAAAGTGCTACTGGCAAATATGAATGTTTATAAGAAATCTTTTATATCCACTGCTTTCAATTTTAAATGTAGGATTTTAATGTTTTAAGCGATAATGTGTGTGTGTGTGTGCATGCGGATGTGCATGTGCTTTGAACATTACAAATGTGTTTGCAGGTGTACGTGCGTGGAAAAAACCAGGGCAAGCAAGAGGGGGAGAGAATGGGAGAGTGAGACATCAGACAAAGATAATTGTTTGGGTATTTATTTTACTTTAAATGTAGCTTCTTGAGCCCATGTGTCATAGAAAAAAATCATTTTTATGTTTTGCAAAATGATGAACAATACAGATTTATTTGATCTGATACACATAATCTATCAAGATATCTGACACTAATGACAGCACTTACCCATTCTCCCTTCCTGTGTTATTTGTAAAATTGTATTTCCTTGGATTTGTCACTGTGTGACTGTGAGGTTAAACTGTTAAATACATTTTATTTTTTGCTTTATGTTGTACTGTTCTTGTTTTCTGTGTGTTTTAATAGTTTTATATTGTACTGTCTGTAAAGAAGGTCCCATTATTATTATTATGAAAGGCCAGATCTGGAGGTGTGATGTAACTGAGGAAAGACTGAACAGTAGTTTAAAACAAACTTGGAATTTATTTGGCCCATTGCCATTAATGTTACCGTGGAAACTGGGGCTTGCATATATATTATTTGTTTACCAACAGAATTTTACACTCAGGTTATCACAATTTATGCTTTCTCACAAATCTGGATCTTCTAGTCAGACTGAATAAAATTAAAAGAAAAAAAGTGAATGGTCCTCGTCTTTACTGTCCTTGTCTTCTTGGTTTTTTGTCAGTGTCTTTGTGTTTTGTTGGGCTTTTTTGTTTAGTTTGGTTTTGGGGTTGTTGTGTTGTTGTTGTGTGTTTTTTGTTGTTGTTGTTGTGTGTGTGTGTGTGTGTGTGTGTGTGTGCGTGTTTTATTGTTTTGCATCTTCACATTATCTTTTTTTTAAAGGAAATTTAGCAAGTGAATGATTTTTTTTTTTAATATATGCTTTTCTTGTCAGGGCTAATAACTCTGATTTAGCTAGCAGACAATGCAGTCACGAACCAATATATTTTTTACAGTAGGTCTGCTCATCTAGACAAAACAAAATAAAAGCGAGCCACCAGCCAAAATTAATGGTATATTGAGAGTTTGGAATTGTATTTGCTTCTGAAGAATTAATTTCTTCTTTTTCCCCCATCTTCTTTCTCTTCCACCATTTGTGCACATGGAAGACCTGGCACACTGGCTCAAAATTACATGATTCTTTCAATCTTTGTATATAATAAAAATAATAATTACTGGGGGGGGGGGGGGATTAAAAAAAGAGAAGTAATAATGACAATTTTTTTTGTTTTTGTTTAACATTTTACAAGCATGATTGACAAGACAGACTATGGTAACAAGACAGAAGTAACTAAGTCAATAAGAAAGACTGAACAGGAAACAAAATGAAAGAAATAATCTCACACACACTTCAAGAGCCACATCAAATGTGGGGGAGGGGGTGGGGGAAATAAAATAACTCACAGAGCAACATTAAATAGTTTTGAGCATGTAACTTTTTAAATGTCATTGAAGTGGGACTCCAATTTTTGTTAGTTTCCTTAATAATCCAGGTCTTTATCTAAGGTAGGGAAGTTTTTTGTTTTTAAATATTGTCAAATAATGGCTAGAGCGACTCCAGTTGGGGTTTTGCTTCTGGGATTGTTTCAGTAGCTGAGACTGGTAGTAGTAGTCAAATACCTGAAAATTAGTTCTTGTCTGCTTCCTTTTGTTTGTACCTTTCTGACCTATTTATTTCTCAAGTTATTACTGCATGATTCACACAGTCAAGTAAGTGTTATTTACAACTAAAATTCAGAATTTGATGATTTAATTGGTGAGTATTAAGTGTATTTAATTAGGTAGGACCACTCATTTTTTTAATTTCTTCACAGGAAAACAAAATGTGTCAGAAACTGTGTATTTTGGTGAAGACAGTCACTCTGCAAAATTTCAAGCAGATATTTCAAATAGTTTTTGAAATATTTAATATTTAGTATGTTTGCATAACTGTCGCTATGTTGACTGCATGTGGAATGCCAGGTTTACATGGGAATAACAAGAACAGATGCTGCACACTATAAACAAAGACATTTCTTCAAACAATACAACACAAAGCTCCAGAAAATGAACAACAAACATTTAGAAAATCCACCAATTTGATTTAATAAGCAATCAAAATTATCATTTTCATGACAATTTCCTCGCAAATCACACAAATATCCATCTTTAGCACCCGATATCAAGTAAAGTAAACCTCTGGTTTGTCTTAAATTGCCTCTACACACAGATCTATATACATATATTATGCCTAGTGTTTTTCAAAACTGCATTATTTTCATTTGTAATTATACAGGTGTCCAAACTTGACCCAAAAGCCAATTTGAATGTCACAAATTTATGTTCACTATGAAACACTAACCTGGCTGTGGACACATTTTCTCAGCTTTGCTTATACAAGGAGTACAGCAATGTTTCACATATCAAAATATTTGCAATGAAGAGATCTTTACACTAAAAACAATCTGGTTTGAAAACATTTTTTAATCTAATGACAATTATGATTATGTAATATTTTTAAATTGCAAATAATTATCTAGGTCTGTATCTCAGGCAGTACTTGTGCTAAGGAAATAATTCATACATCAAAATGTGTGCTACCCAGAGACCTTTACACTGGAAACAAATTTTGTCATAAAAAAAGTTTTTATGCGATTATGACTTTGTAACAGATTATGTAATATCCGGAAATGACAAAACATGACCTAATTCTGTATCTCAGGTACTATCTGGGCTAGAAAAATGATTTACACATCAAAATGTTTGTAACCAAGCTATTTTGCCAACAGAAACAATCTGGTCTTTAATAAACAATGATGTTAGTTGTGATTATATAATATTCAATTATTAAAAACAATTATGTATCTCATTCTCATGTAATACTTGTGCTACAAGAATGATTAATAATCAGAATTAGAATAAGAATCAGTAATGTAAAATATAAAATTAAAAAAAGTAAAATAGGACCGACATACTATTACTAATATATATATGACTAAGTGCCAAAAGGTGTGCGTGAAAAGAGGACACAGTAGGTCGGAAAAAAAGTATGAAATAAAGTAAAAAGAAGTAGGTTTTTAGAATGTTTACTATACTGGTAATCATCACTTCAAAGTGGAAGATAACGACTTTATTAGTTTTTGAGAAAACGAGCTTTAAAAGATGAAAAGTGTATTATGTCGGATGTCAGGGACTGCGACACAAAAGTGCTACTGTATGGCTGGTAAATTATTATTTTTATTCCCAACCACTTTAAACAGATTAAGGATGTCCTCATAAGTATTTTCAAATAAATTTATTGCAGCCGGACTTCTTACAAAAATATTGACATGTACTGTTTGTCGCAATACCTGACATCCGACATAATTAAATATTTTACCTTTTCTTTCTGACAACAAAAAACACAGTTTCATCCATTCTGCCATTCAGACATTCTAGCGTAGGTAACAGACACACTGGAAAGTCAGTTTTGAGGAATTTGTTTCTTTTCTTGACAGCACAAAAAAACTACACAAAGTGTCGAACATCAGCATTACAGCAAAGTATGACAATGTCATAAATGTGACTTGACAGTGCAATAATTATTGAAGATTCTACATTTCTCTTCAACTACAAATGTAAAAACATATATTTAAACACAGTGCTACATTCAACTTATGATTGTTGGCTTTGTTTTACTGCAGAATCATAAAATGTCGAACATCAGCTTGCGACAGTCATAAGACTTGACAGTACAACATTAAACTTTCTCTTCAGCTAAAAAAATACACATAATGTAGTAAAGTAGTATGTACTTAGATCCAGAGTACTGCATGCAACTTCCTTTTTGATACGCATTACATACAATTGGCCTGTAATTATAGCATTGTAACCCTGTTGAGCACTTCCGACTGGCTATCTCATACTTCAGTCAAAACAACAACATTTAACAGAAGTCTAAAACACCATACCACCTCCTACAGTATAAAAAGAAACTGCACCTTGAATGTTTCAAGAGAAAGCACACCAAACAGCACAGCACTAAGAAAAAGAAAAACTCTTACAAATGTAATGGAGTGGAGTGGTAGAAGGACAGGACACAGGCAGCGGAGTCAGTCAAAATGGAGACCACAGCAGGCGGCGACGGCAAACAGGCTTTATTCTACAGCAGCAGACCACTTTCTCAGCACCCCAAAATCCTCCGCGCACGCATAGATAAGAGAACTCGGGCGCAAAGAACACACGCTATCGCTACAATGAAATCGCCCTCTGGGCCACAAAATGGCTGACAATCGTGTTTCCTTGGCCCGCACAAATACAGTTTCCTCAACAATAACTAAACTAATTAAAACATGAAAACATCAAATGAAAGCTACAATTACAACCTTTTAAACCGTATAAACAAAATGTACAAAATGACTTATTTAATTTACAACAAGAGTGGGAAGCGTGGCTTGCACGTATCTATAAGCAGATTCGTACAACTAAATCACAACTAACACAATGTACAAAATATAACTGTCAATAAACTTACATCAGAATAAAGTGCACGCTCCCACGGTTAAAATGGTACATAACAATTACAATACAACGCTCTATAAGAGAAGCAAGACACACTCAAAGACTAGTACTAAAACAATGGTGCGAACTTTCGCCTGGGGCGCGTTATCTTAGTCGCAACAGCGCTGATAGTGATATAAAGTAGTCTATGAATATAACTTAGCTTCTACAGTACACAATACTCAATAAGTTAATTTCAACCCAAAATAAACACTAAACATGAAGTCAGCTAAGCAAAATACTATACGACAAAGCATTGATCGATACAGAATTACTTTAATCAGTCAAAACAACGATTCACTACTATTCACTAGTACTACACAGAAAATGCGCCATGCAGACGACGGCTATAAAAAGAATGGACCTAGAGTGGCATCGGCTACTGATTAAGCTCGATCCTGCGTCTAAATAAGATCTAAATAAACATTCTAAGATGCCAAATTATATTACACATGACTTAGTGCATAAAAAGGACTAGGTGAACAAAAGTAGGTAAACAAACAAGCGGTCAAAATATTAAGGAGTAAACAGATTTGAAAATGGCGGCACCAGCGGCTATCGCCGGTCGGCTGTGTGAAGGCCATGTGCGTTACGCTAACACGCAGCGCTTCAAAACAAAAGCGTCGTCTGCTCCGGTTCCCGGGTTACTAACAGTACAGTAATGAAATTGCACGGATCTGATAACCGGGGCGGGATTATTGTAAAAACGTACAAAGAGCACTTGCTCACACAAACAAACATGAATCAACATTGAATTTTGTGTATGTCACATCTCCAACTAGGTCAATCCAGCTGCTTGCCAGGGGAAAACCCTGACCGGCACAGCCCTAGCCATCATCAACACTACTTACTTGGCCTACTCCGAAGGTACTGATTTTGGAAGACGTGAACAAAAAGTCTCAAGGGTGGGCACAGCAGCCACATCCTCAGTGAGGTCATTCCAATCCTCGATTGCGTCGGGAAAAAGAAGAATTTCCTGTAGTCAGTATGACACTTGACAGGAGGGCACTGGGTATAACAGTGAATGGGAATGATGGACTCCTGTGATACTGGGATAGTCACCTGTTATTCACTTGGTGTCAGTGGCTATGGAGCCATGGTGATGGTGGAAGTTATAAAAGTTCACCAGTCTTGCTTTCCTGCACCTATGTTGGAGATATGGTCAGCCTAGTCAGCATGTTGTTGACACTGGATATCCTGCAGCATCTCTGTGGTGTCCACCATGCTGCCTTTTGCTGTACAGACTCTAGGCGGTTGATCAGGTTGTTGTTTGGGTGCCAGATTGAGCTTGCATATTCCAGGACTGGTGTGACAACTGCCTTGTAGGCCTTGCCTTTTATTAAAGAGGTGCTGATCTTCAGGGTTCTTCCCAGAACCCAGGGTCCTGCTTGCTTTGTTGGTGATGTTGATGTGTCTCCCAGGTGGCATCTGAGGTCAGTGTGACACCCAAGAAGTGAGTACTGTTGACTGACTTGAGCATCTGGCCATGCAGAGCATGGTAGTGTTTCCTCTTGCTTTTAGTAACACTTAGGATGTCACATCTGTCCGGGTAGAAGCACATGTTCCATCTGCTTTCTCATTACCCATACAGAAATTGTTTAGATCATTTTGGAGTATTGCTTGATCTTCAGCTGTGGAGATGGGGCACTGACAGATGGTGTCATCTTCAAACAATCTCAGTCCGGAGGTAGGCTGTTGTGGCAGCTGGGTCACTGATGTATAGGACAAACAATTCTGGGCCAAGAACACTGCCTTAAGGCACCTCTGAGTCCCATGGGACAAAGTTCGACTTCATACCATCAACATGACAGCTTGTTGATCTCTCAGGAAGCTCTTGATCCATGTTTGTTCTACCGGTGATCCCATAATGGGACAACTTGTGAAGCAGGCCTAGGAGAAGTCCAGCCCACAAGGTCTACCAGTTTCCCTGCCTGAAAGTCATGCGCGAATTCACTGATTTTAGTGATTAGGCCAAGGAGTTGGGTTTCACATTCATGAGCAACCACATCTGAAGCCATGTTGTTCAGGAGCTATGGTGATGTTGTCTTAGTGCATGATGCTACTGATGACAATATGCGAGGATCTTGCACTAGTTGCAGACGACACTTGTGAAGGAAATTGGTCGGAACTTTTTTGAATGGTAGCATTCTTAAACTTAAAGACAGGTGTGATAAGTGTGGTTCTCCAATCTTCAGGCACAGTGCTGCTACTGAATGAGGAGTTGATGATCAAGGTCATACTCATAGCAGGGGCAATTTTGTCCTACTCCTGGTCATGTCAGCAGTTATTGGTCTGAAATAATAAGACAATAACAACCAACATGAGAAACATCATCAACAAAATTCCTATCCACAAACATAATGTATCCATAAAATACAATGAATAATTCAATAAAATTAAAAGTATCAAACCTAAACAAAACCAAACAAGCAAAATAAAAAGTCTAGGAGTACTTACTAAACCATCAGTAAATGACTCTTAGTAGCCTTACAAAACTTAAACAAAAAGGTGTCAAATGTCATCAGCACCAAATTTTGGGGTAACCCTGACGTCCGACCGACTTAATCCTCGTAATTTTTTAATATTTTTTTTGTTATTACTGGCCGTCCCCGATTTCACAGGTCGATCTTGTCAAACGAAGCGCTATGCAATGTTGGGATGGCAACTGTCATATTTCACAAATGTCTGCACTGTGCAACTGGAAGTTAGTTTTACGCCACATGGTGATCGGACGTCCAAATTACAGCAAGAGCTCATGCTGCAATATAATTCTTCATTGCGATACTAGCACGTCAGCCACCGCAAATCTCACCCGTTGCGTAAAACGACACTTCGTCCTACTGCGCTCTAACCTGAACACAACAGATCATCTAAATAACTATTAACTAGCTGATTTAATAAAATAAACGGTGTAAAATTGTGGGTCGGACGTCAGCCTCACGACAATAATTGCGTCGTACCTTTCAGTGTTCGCAGCAGAAGATTCCTTCGACGCCATTCAAATCAAATGTGACCGGGAAGTGTCACGTGGTACCTTCGTGTTTGTTGACAAGTGTAAACCTATAATGTTTTGTTTTTCGTTCACAACTTGTTAGATAGTCGGACGTCATATATTACGACAAAATTTGAGGAGCAGCAAAAAAATTTAATGTAACAAGTTGTTTGGTTAAATCTTTTCAAAGCTGCTGAGTGATTGACCGCGAGTCTGATGTGCATATGACGTCACTTCCGCTCATGTCAAGGGTCAGAGTTGTTTTCAGTCTGTTGTCGAAAGTTCGCGTTTCGTATTACGACACAGATGACGTCCGATCAAATAAAGTTCGATATGCTTTTTGCAAAAGCATAATTTGTTGGAAGTTTTTCTGATGCATGGATCTTGTAAAACGATCTTTCGCGAACATAACAGATGTGATAAATATAACTTTTCCTTGTTTTCTTTAACCAAACCACGCTGACAGAGACGGGCTCCGCGGTTGAATTTCAGCAGTAAAATCACATTTTATCGGACATATTTCCCAAACCGCTTCAAAATTTCTGCTGCTACTATTTCAACTATATCCTCGTTCATTTTCACACACATTCAACCCAAACTAATGACAAAATATTTGTTTAAACATCTTTTATTCTCAGCACAACCAAGTCACCCATTGCAGACACACCTTTTGGCACTTAGTCATATACTAATTATAACTAAGACAATGCACTTATAAACAATAAAGCAATTGTAACTAAAACAGTAAAAGCAGGCGATTGGTGATGATGGTGGCAGGAAGAGTTGGCAAAGCAGGTGGATGACCACATCCCCTGCCAGGCCCAATCCCCTCAGTGTGGTGCTGCATACTGTGGTAAAAGTCATCATCTAAGTACAGAAAGTAAAAAGAGAAAACAATTAAATTCTAAGCTGTTGGGACAAATATTCAGTTCAAACAACTTTCACAGATTTGTTTTATTCTACTGATTAATTAAACTAGTCCACAAAACATAAACTTTGATAAACCTTTTGTTAATATATTTTATAAAGGTTTAGACTGAACTACTGGGCCATTCAGCAAGTGTGAATCTCTCTCTCACTCCTTCTCAGGTGGTTCTCTGGTTTTTGTTATTTTCCATTTTGCTATTGTAATATTGTACCATTATAAAAGTCTCAAAGTACCACTACCAGGAGTAGTATTAACCTTATACTAACTGCACTGTATATGTATGGATGTAACATTAGCAATGATGGATCATCTAATCATTAATGGCAAAAAACAAAACCTGGAGCTAACAGTAACACTGTAGAACTACAATAACACAAGACACAAATTTTTAACAATGTATACAACTTTACAAGGGGGAAAATGTGCAGATACAAAAATTTAATTTTATTTTTTTACTTAGTTTAAGAAAGGTTTCTCACCTTTTTTTTTTTAGTTTAGGATAACAGTTAACACAACGAGCGTATATCTGTGGGGGAGAAAAAGCTTGTTTATTTTGCTATGCTCAAGTTGCACAGTTCTCACTTGCGGAGTATGAAAGAAAAACAAATTGTGACAATGAATGAACTCGTACATGTCAGAAATCAAAATATCTCCACATAAACTTGACATCGGCACTCAGAAATAAATGGCTATATACAAGAATGTTTCCTAAACAAAAGCATCCAAAGCACTGAACTTGACTGGCCCTAAAACCGTATATATTTTTCTTTAAATGCTCACTGGCACCGCGGAAATATCGAAACTTCAATCAAAACAACCGGTCGCTTTGTCCCAACAACAAAATCAAGTCAAGATCACAGTACCGAGTATACAACATTTTGATAAAATACTTCAGAATAATAAATAATCTATTCAGACTATTGCAATGAAAAAAACTTACCAAGATGTTCTCGCAAGGCATCGTAAATCAAAGTTGAACTTTCGATCGTCGAACTCCAAAGCGTGCGTAGTAGCGGCAGCCATGTTTGCATTCGCTCTGTCAGTTTCGGTGGGGTTCACAGTTAGTATTCCACGGGTACAGTGTACATTGCTCTTACGCGAAAAACGCTTGTGGCAGTATAATAGAGGATTGATTCAGCTTCAAAATGATCCCGAAGGCATCTGATTTTAATTTTTTTTTAAATTAATATTTAAAGTTCAACTTTCTCTTTGGGTCTCGTTTTTCACAACAAAGCGTTCATATACTAGTTCGAAAATACCACCGCTGGATAGCTCTGCTTCTTCGTCATACATTTGCATAAAGTATTTTTAGCTACAAGTCAGCATACGGTGTCCCCTGCGAGTTTAGCTGTGCATTTTCCTTCTCTGATTAATGGCATTAATGCTGAATCTGCAGATACTAGAACCATGGCTGTATCTCTTTCCATTCCAGAGTTTGATTTGCTTTAATGCTATTACCATCAAAGATTCGCGGGATATTTGCACCCTTTTTTCTCATGGAAACTTGCCTCTGTAGGTAAAATTTAGCTTGCACTTCTTTAGACTTGTTAATTTGTATTGTCTAATTAATGCTGAATCAGTTGATACCAGAATTATGGTTGTACCTCTTTCCATTCCCATGTTATGTTTGATCTTGTCACGGTACCGTCAAAGATTGGTGATCAGACAATGTCAAAATTAATTAGTGATTTTTCCATTTTTGGCACTCTGCATCTCCAATATTTGAGTAAGGATGACTACTGAAAAAATTGTGTTTAGTCTATGTAGTGCAGACACTGTGTAAAACAAGTTGGGTGGATGTGTGACCAATAGTTTTTATGCTAGAGCCATACAAAAATGGCATTTTGTAAAATGTGCATAAAATGTAAAATGGTGACTATTTGAAGGGTGATATCTCAAAAAATATTAGATAAATTAATGAAATTTGGCTCGTGTACTTGCCTTGTGACCCTCTTTAATATCACATATTAATGGATTGCATTGCTTGCTTTTCAAAATTTGCCTGGACCTACCTAGTATTAGGCTACAGAAATAAACGTCTAAGACCTACATTTGGTTTTGTGATGGTGTGATCGCCAAGAAACACTCGGAAACCTCTCTTCTAAATCAAAGAGAAAATCAACGGCGCGTTCAATCACAAAACTTTTAACGCGGATCATGTTCGTTTAACCTCCTCTAAGCACACGAGAAGTTTAGCCGCCGAAGGAGAGTTTCTTTAACGAGGCCGCTTACCTTTCAGCATTTCGTCAGCTTCAGTCGTTCGCCATTTGCAATCCGTGACGCCGACTCGAAACAATCAAAGACAAAAATTGATTATTCAGTTGTTGCGGATTTCGGCTGTAATCGGTAGATATGGACCTCATTTAATGATTGTGATGATATTTGTGACCAAAAATAACTTTTAAACGGTCAAGGAATTTCCGACCGTCTCCTTGGATTTTAGTTTTTACCTAGAAGTCGACCTGTCATCGCCATGAACGAAATGCCTGCGAGGTTTGCATCTCAGTGTCAGTCAAGTCTAGCGCCGGAGGTAGACGAAACTGACGCACTGTCAACTATTGTCACTGGTGAACGTGGTTTCTACACACTATCTTGCTAGTTTAGTGCAGAGCACGATGCCACCATGTTAAGCCGCCGTGTGCTTCACATTCACACGCTCATTTACTGACGTAATCACAACGTACAACTAAACTTAAATCAGTACAGGGACTGCTACCCCTCTCAACACCTTACCTTGTAAAGACAGACTATCGAATGAGGCGATTCACAGCAGTGTATTAGATCAGCAACTTCACTGGACAGCTCCCCTGGACCGACCGTTGTTTCAGTTGCCGACGTTGAATGAGCGACTTTGCTGGCTTGGGGTAGGTAGTGTTGCTTAATGTCCTCAGATGTCAGTTGACATATTAGGGACAAGCTGAGATCAATGCCGAAGCATGGTTCAATATAGCTTTACATCCACGGAAACCAGAAGGCTCGTTAGGACGGACAGCCCAGGACGGCCACCTCGACTCTCACACAGCTCCTGAACTATGGTGCTGGCTTGTTGTTGTTGAGTTTTTGTTTAATGTCCTCAGATGCTAAAAGCATATTAGGGACAATCTATAAAGTAAGCTTGACTTGGATATATCATAGTTAGATCATGGGGGAGACGGGGGGGATGGGGAGCGAAGAAAGCTTGGTCCACTTGCGGATCAATATTTGGATCGGGATATGAGGTCGCTGGAACAAAGGGGGAATGAGGGGTGAGGGGAGAGATGAGATGTGTCCACCTGCGGATCAATACTGGGGTCAGGGTGCTGGGTCGTCTTGGCTGTACTGGGGCATTCACTCGTAGAACTGGGCAGCACGCTAGGGGTCCGGTTAAAAGATCGTCGTCCACTATTTACAGTTAAAAACTGGGCTGCAGATGAAAAACCTTGCAAGGTTATGTCGGTGGGCTGCACCAACATGTAATATGTACAATCGGCACACACAGTATTTACAGTTACAAACGTCGAAGACGCACATGGTAGTTTAAATACACTTGTAGTAAAATCGAGGCCTGTAGTCAGGCGGCTAAAAACACTTGGGTATGCAAGCATACATTTGTGGTGGTCGCTGGAATCAGGTCCAGCAGACTAGAACTGGGTGCGGGAAACACGGGGACGTTCGCCCCTTCCTCCGCTGCCGGGATTAACCCGAGCTGCGGGAAAGCGTTGAACGTAGCCGGTGGTCCCACATACTACAGGTAGGCTGCCAGTGGACAGGTGTAGACCAGTCTGGCTGCAGCCCGTAAGAGGCTCCATCCTTCACGCTGATCGCACACTGCCAGGCTTTTTGTACACAGGGGCAGTCCCACGCTGCGTAGTTTCCCAGTCAGAGGCTGGAAATGGTCTGAACATGAGGTGCAGGAGAACATCACGTGGTGAAACGAGACGCTCATTTCACACTCACACTTCGTCGGTACGCACATGCATCTCCAGACGCCCACGTGCAGACGATGCATGATGCGAGCTATGTAGGTCGGCTCTCCAGGGAAGAAGACTCCTGCCCTGCAGGGGGGAGAGGTATCGTCCCACTCCTTGGCCGTGGCCATTGAGTGGAACTCCTTCTCCCACTGCTTCCACGCCTGCTTGCTTAGTTCCGCATATACGTCGGCCAGGCCGATTTTCATCGTCACAGTCGAGGAGTCAACTCCCTTGGCTCCTCTTTTTGCTGCTCTATCCGCCTTCTCGTTTCCAGAGAGGCAGACGTGCGCTGGTACCCACTGAAAGCGAACTTCCGTACCGCGGGTGATCAGCTGATGGGTGGTTGTCGCGATCTCACGCACAAGATCCTCCCGTGCGTTTTGAGAGTCGGACTTGATGGCTGCCAGCGCCGCCTTGGAGTCGCTGCAGATAACGATGGCGAAGGGAGTGACTGGTATCGCGCTGATGTGTTGCAGGGCCATGGAGATAGCCAACAGCTCAGCGGTGAAGACCGACACTGCGGGTAGTGAATAGGAGTGTGTGAGGTTGTTGAACTCTGGGATCACAAAGGTAGCTCCAGCTGCACCATCCTCCATCACAGAACCATCAGTGAAGATCTTCAGGTGGTGTTGGTACTTTTCTTCCAGGCATAGCCTAGCTGTGACTGCTAGAACGAGTGGATTCTGGTCCTTCTTCAGCCCTTCCATGTCCACCTCAACGTGCGCTCGTTCCAGGAGCCAAGGTGGCTGCATCGGCCTCGTCGCCACCTCAACACCATCCAGTCCCGCGCTCCGGACCAGGTCGCAGACCAGGTCACAGATGGAGGAGTAGGACTGGAGTTGGGAGGGGTTTCGGAAGGCAGTGGCAGTAGTTATCTCGTCGACGGTGGAGTTGTCGACAGTCTGGCATCTAAAAACATACTTACTACAGATGAGCTGGATGTGGCGACGGAACGGGAGGAGCCCGGCCTCTCTGTACACCAGGCACTGTGGCACGGACTGCGGCAGCCCGAGGGCCAGTCGCAGACCGCGCACCTCTATGGCGGTGAGACGGGCGAGGCCCGTTTTCGATAGGTGGGGCATGGCTTCCAGTCCGTACGACAGGCGTGAGCGCACCAGGGCCCGCACCACGTTCACGAGGATCTTGGGGTGTTGGCCCAGGGCTGAGCAGATAGCACCTTGATCACGTTGAGGGCTCGGGAGGCGTTCCGCGCGTTGTGCGCGACCTGCTGGTTCGTACGCCCCCAGCGAGTGAAGTGTACACCCAGGTACTTAACTTCTTTCGATGCAAAGATGCTCTGCCCGTTCACCCTGACGTGCACCTCCGTGTTCTGAGAGGTGTTGGTGTGGAATGGGACGAACACTGTTTTCTGGGAAGAAAGAGCAAATCCATTTACTTGCATAAAGTGAACACCCCGTCCACAGCTTCGGAACAGTTTCGCCATGCTGTGTTTCACACGATGCTCGTGGAGACGTTCGATATGGGTGTCCGTCCATGTCGCCCAGTCGCCGGCGGCCATGGTCAGCACTACCTTCCCTTCATCAGCTGTGTCTAATGTCGTGGGATCATGATGGAACAAGATCACCATCCCTGAGGAACGCCCATACTTACCCTTGTGGTCGACGTGCTCCTTCCACCGGACCTGCATCGATCTGTCGCTCAGGAAGGATCTGATGTAGTTGTACATGTTGCCGGAAATTCCGATCTTGTCGAGTTTCTGTAGTAGCTTGGCGTGCCAGACCTGGTCGTAGGCACGGGAGATGTCAAAGAAGCACGTCAGTAGGACCTTTCTCCTCCCTAGTGCCCTCCCGACGTGCTCACCCAGTTTCACCAGGTGGTCTGTGACACCCCGTCCCCGTCGGAAGCCGGCCTGGCACACGGGAAACACTTTCTTTGACTCACAGTGGTATTCTAGTCGGTTCTTGATCACCCGCTCGTACACTTTCCCTAGGTGGGATGTCAGGGAGATGGGTCTGTAACTGCCGAGCTCCTTCCTCGGTTTGCCGTGTTTGTGGATGGGGACGACAATGGCGTGTTTCCACCCAGCGGGGATTGTGCCCCCATCCCAGCATCTTTGGAAGAAATCCAGCAGGATCTTCAGAAACGACTCGGGGGCCTCTTTCAGCATCCGATACGAGACGGTGTCCACACCGGTGGAGACTTTGACTTTCTTGATGGAAGCCAAGGCTCGTCTTAGCTCGGTGCAGGTCAGTGGGGTGTTAATCGCCAAACTGTCGTCTGGCACCGTGTGCGTGAAGGTAGCCTCCATCTCTCGTCGGAATTGTTGCCTGTCCGCCGGGAGACTGTCGGTGTCATTGGCCTCAGCGAAAGCTTTCACGAGAGCGTCCGCTTTGCTCTGGGCCGTGGTGTACTTTGTGCTGCCGTGTTGCAGGTCACAATCAGGAACAACGCACTGTTGCTTTCATTCTTCTGATCTTCTTCCACACAGATCCTAAGTCCGCCTTCCCAGCCGAAATGGAATCCGCGAAGGCTATCCAGTGATCCTTCTTGGCCTGTGCTATGATCTTGTTGCAGTCTCTGTTGGCTGCTTTCATTCGTTCGTGAGTCTCGGTGTTCTGGTCTTTGGAGTAGTGCCTGTACATTACCCGTTTGACTCTGACAGCCTCCTCGCATTCTTTGTTCCACCAAGGGTTGCTATTCGACCGTGACAGCCCACCACCGGTCATCGGTATAGCTTCCCTGGCGGCTTCAAGAATGGAGGAGACCATTCGTCGGTTCACTTCGTCGAGGTCAGCATCGCCTACGTTTATCTCTGCGGTTCCCAGAAGACACCTGAACAAGTCCCAGTTGGCCAGGTCGTAGTTGTACTTGCTGGTGGTAGCAGGAGTCTCCTTCTCTGCTGAGAAAACGAAGCTGACTGTGATGGGCAGGTGGTCGGACGACAAAGAATCCGCACCTACTTCCCACTCCGCACCGCTGGCTGTGTCGGGAGTCACGAGGGTCAGGTCGATAGCCGACTGCCTCTGATCCGAGCGGTCAGGTATGCGGGTGAAAGATCCATCGTTCAACACGATGAAGTCACTGTTGTCTATCTGGGCGGTGAGTGAGGGCGATGAGGACTCGTAATCCCGCTCCCAGCTTCTGTCCCGGACGTTGAAGTCTCCAGTGACCAGGCATCTGCCTTTGCCTCCGAGCTCAGTCAGCCAGTCGAAACTGGTGCATGTCTGGGGGGTGTAGCAGTTCACAATCATGAAATCCAACTGCCCTTGAACACGAACCCTCACTCCGCAGGTATACCCGTTGGGAGGACCTGTGATGTTCGGTTCGTTGCTAAAGAGGACGTTGTGTCTGATGTATATGCAGGCCATGACCTTGTCACTCGGAGAGACCGGACCGACGACTGGCGGGTAGTAATACCCTTCCAGTCTGGGTAGGTTACCTGGTGGGCAGGCCAGGGACTGCAAACACACGACTTCAAACTGATGTCTTGACACGTGTTGTACAAGCTGATCAAGGTTGGTGTTGATGGAACGACAATTCCACTGACAAACCGTGAATCTATTGAACGTGATGTTAGAAGGCAGGGTTAAAACACAGTTGTTTGCACTTATGAATCCATCAGCCGATGGACTCGGGCAAATTTCCGTCTGCGAGCGAGTCTCTCATCCCCGACATGACCAACAGGAGGTCGAGGGAGCGAGACATCGCCGGAGTTTCTTCCTCATGGCCCGTCATACCATTGTAGAGGGCCGTGAGCGTGCGCAGGAAGGGGGCGCAGTCCCCACTCAGCTTGGCCTGAATCAGTCCCAGCATCAGTTTCCACAGGAAACCGACGAAGGACGGTGTCTCCTGCTGTAGGTCGACGTTGGTCTCGTTCAGTAACTTGGTCAGTTCCGTCGTGAGCCCGTCGGTTTTGGTGGTCTGCTCTTGGATTTTCTTCTCCAGAGCCTGGTTCTTTTGCTGCTCTAGGACCAGCTGGTACTGGAGGGCAGCCTGTTTCTCCACGCCTTTGGAGGACTTTTTCTTGCGCCTCCTCCTTCTTTTCTTGGTGGTTTTGGGGCTGTCTTCCCCCTTGGTGTCGTCCGCCGTCAGGGAGTCCTCCACTCCGTCAGGTGACTCCAGGGTCATCGGAGGGGTGGACTCCAGCGGGCTGATGATCGGTCTCTCCCAGCGGGTGAGCTGATCGAGGCGGGCGAGTAGGGCGGTCACTTCCTTAGAGTGGCCTCCTTTTGCCACAGACTGGGGTTTCCCGTCTGGGACTCTCGCCGCTGCCTGAGAGCTCTGTCCCGGGCGTGGGGTTCTTCCTGCTGGGCCCCCTGTTGGCCGTGCCTCCCCTCGCTGCTACCCTCGCGTACGACACCGGAGTTCCAGTGTCCGCAGAGAGCGAGGACGGTGCTGTCCGGTCTCGCGACCAGCAGTTGTCCACTACGGTAGGGGCAGGCTGTGCAGGGGGCGGAGCCTTGGGTTTTAGTTCGTCGCGGGCCCTCTGCATGGCGACGTTGTAAGGAATGTAGGTCTTGCTCCTCAGCAGATTCGCCCTTTGGCGAATCTGCATTTCCGGGCAGCCCTTGTAGGCCGCCGAGTGGCGGCCATTGCAATTCACGCAGGAGAAGACCTGCGCGTCGCACTGCTCGTGAGAGTGCGAACCTTTCCCGCACTTGGAGCAGCGGGTCTGCTTTGCTCGACACTGTTGCTTGGAGTGCCCAAGGGTCTGACACTTGGTGCACCGTCTCACCGGTGCGGCAAAGGCCTGCACCGTGAACGGTGTGGCACCGAGCCATACCTCACTGGGCAACTCCGTTGCTTCCAGGGAGATCTTGACGGCAAGAGAGGGCTCCTGCTTGCGGTTATTGAGTCTGGCGACCCCTGCTACGCGATGCCCTCCCGCTTCCAGATCTTGTCTTACGAGTTTCAGCTCGTCGCCACCCATGGGGATGGGCCCCACTACTCCCTCCACCACGGGTCGTGGAATCCGGGCTCCTATGGGGATCCCCCCGGGCAGCTTGTCCAGGCGTGCCAGCTTGCTCTGCTGGGCCTCAGTGGCGCATCCAATGAGCCACTTCCCGGAGGGAAGCGGCCTAATGGAGCGCACTGCTCCCACCGCGTTGCTGAGAAGCTGGCTGCGGTGCCATGGTCCGAGCTTGTCGAACTTGGCCGATCCGCCGCCGAGGTCGTGGATTACTACCGGGAAGTCCACGAACGCCGGTGCCCGGGTACTCGGCTGGAATTGCTGGCTTGAGCATTGCACTGCCTAAATAGGCCCAGCGCCACCTGGCTAGTGTAGGGGAAATAATTTTCAGCTGACCTGAGCTGAGCGGGGCGATCCGCAGCTAAGTCGCCCATTCGAAGATACCCTTCGCGGTCGCCGATCATGGGCCTGAAAGCGCTGATTGGTGGTTCGCCTCGACCCGGAAGTACCGGCTCTTGCGTGGCCGCGTTGAATTCGAGATTCTTCCGGGTTGACGATCCGTTGAGCCTGGTAATACGCATTCCGTAAATATTTACGGAATGCGTATTACGTCATTACATTTCGTTGTTTTACACAATTTTTTGTAGACTCGGCCTACAAACATGACAATGGCGTTGTCTCAAGCACGTAATCTTCTCAGGCGTAATAATTTATAGGGCGACTTAACTCCAGTGATGATTGTGTGAATATTTTATGTCTTCTATGAATAAATCTCCCAATCGTGCTATGTGTACTTCACCATAGTGGATGAGACCTGTAGCTGCTGTTTACTAATAATGCTCGGCGATGGACCGAGATGCAAAGTAGTGCTGGGTGACAATTCTTTCTCAGCGTATTGATCCGATGCTACTACAGGAAATATTTTACGGTCACCACTGCTAATGAAAAGAAAAGAAAAACCCACCGGCCGGTGGCAGGCCAGAAACACACTCTTATGCAAAGAGGTAGTACTCAGTAGAATATTTAAACGTATGGTTCCGCGGGTAGACTACTCCTATCAATCAAAAAAGAAGTATCAGGAAACCTTTCTTACTTGTCCAGTGCAACAGCTTTGCCAGTTTCCTATCGCAGACGTCTAACCTTGTGCACCGCTCTCTCTAGTCCACCTCTACACCTGGTCACCCAGGTTTACCAGCCACGATGTGTATCTACGATGTCGGTCTCTTGCCAGTCGAGCGAAACTTTTTTCTTTTCTTTTTTCTGGTCCTCCGGAAGATAAATAATAATAATAATAATAATAGATAACTTTTGTACAGCGCTATTCTCTGGTGTACCCAAACTCACTGCGCTTTACATTCTCCAACATTTTCTAAGTTTCACAAACATACTATACCTTCCTAAATGGTAACCCGTGATTACTATTCCTCAAGTTTTGACTGCAATCCTGAAAAGGAAAGAACTGGCAAAGATATAAACACCAATTGCTCATTCTCGTTCTTCAAGCTGCTTTCGTCTAACGCTATCGGTTCCCATATAATAGTACATGGAAAGAAATGTGATTTACATTCCATTAGCACAAAATAGTGAGCTTGTTAAGACGATAAATTGAGAAGCAGTTTGCAAATTAAAGTGTAGCCATTTTGTTAGTGTTTTTTTTTAAACTGTAGTACATCATATAGATTGATATTTTAAATGGAAGGAAGGTTGAAGGTCACTTTTTAGGTCACCGTGACCTTGATAATTTAGGTCACCGTGAAAAATCATATGGTATTCAGATATTTTAGTATCTCTGACAGTTTCTGTTTTTAAACCCCAAGTGCAATACTAGTAACTGTACAATGGTTGCACTTTACAAAAAAGAAAAGAAAGTTATTTATGTTTTAAATGTACATTATGATGCTAAAAATAGCCGTACATGTGACTACATGATACGTTATGCATCAAAATTGGATACTGTCTTGCTGTTTTATGATTTGGTTGACCGAAGTTAATGCTTTTTGTCACCCACCAGAAGCATTTGAAAGCAAGAGTATTTCAAATCATAGTAAAGTCATACGTTTGTGATGTAAAGTGATTTCTAATGACTGCTGTGCCTGTGTTGTCTAGGCCGCAAGCACCTTATGCACACTGGCTATGTATCACTTTCAAAACTACCTAGAACAAAGTTTAACTGCATACATTTGAACTTATATTCTTTACAAAAAAAAAGGTTTGTCGATCATGTGACAAAAGGTCACAACTAGGTCAAGATCGTAAAAGTAGGTTAATTGAAAAAAAAGAGACTTATAATTATCTTTTGATTGTGTTCATTGTAACATTATATTCTTTACAGAAAAACACAAGGTTTGTAGATCGTGTGGAACAAAAGGTCACAACAAATCCGAAACTAGGTCAAAATCATAAAAGTAGGTCACCTGAAGAAGCAGATTTATAGTTATGTTTTGATTGTGTTCATTGTAACCTTATGGACGGGCGGTGGATGTATGAAATGGTGATATATGTGTTTTAATGGAACCCTCGAAAAATTCAGAAGTCGCAATTCAGTGTTCCGACAGGACTGAGTAAATTCATAACCTGAACAGAAATGAAGTTGCAACAACTCGCACAAAATCGGCTGAAGATTCGAATGCTGTCATCAAGCTAGTCTGCATCCCCGTCTCCTCCAAAGTAGCATAAGGCAGTACATGGGAAGTTGGCAGCTGCACACTTGCATCTTGTTTTACAGTCTTGTTTGCAACCACAGTGCAATACAGGCTCGTAGTACGAGTCCTCAGCCTGACGAAGTGTTGTCCATAGTGGTTCCATGGTTTCCTTGGCCATCCCCAGGCGGAGGAGGGAAACCTTGGTGTCTGTGGGATATAGTGTTGATGGCTTTGCATCTTTGGGAGAACAGCTTTTCCCTTGCTGCCATTTTCACCTTTTTTTTCATTGCCCCTTGTCTTTTCAAATTTTTGGGAAACCCCAACAAATTCTAAAAAACCCCCCTTTGCACTTGTGGGGGTTTTTTTTTCCTTTCCAGCCAAAAAAACCCTTTCACTTTGGTCGGGGCCAAACCTCCTTCATAAAGTGGGTTTCATCTCCCGGCTTTTGTCTCACACCCAAAAACCCAAGGGGAGCGTTCAAGACATTCTGCAAGTCTGCCTTTTTACCTGTCCGCAATCCCCCAGTTTGCCAATGACGGTGGTGTTGGCTGGTTTTCGGCCTAAAATTTTTTGGCAGGCCCCCTTTCCTTGTTGGCATGCAATGTAAAGCCGCGAAAACAAGAGCAGCCGTTGCGGAGGAATGTCAGGGAAGATTTCTGAGCCTTCCGTTGTTGCACAAACACATGCAGCTTGTTCTTTTGCAGGGCTTTTTGATTGGGGTTTTTTTTGGGCCCTTTTCCCCAACAAAGTTGTTTTATTGCTGTATCCCACTGGTGATGACTGAGCTAACTGCAGTAATGGCAGCCGCATCTACAATGACTTTGGAGTCCAGGGCGGAGATCCATGCAGTCTGCACTTTTGGATGTCATGCTATGCTCAAAGTTTTTGAGCAAACGAGCAATCTGTGGCCCAGCAGTCACCCACCGTCTCAATTAAAGAGCCCCCGGGTTGCGGAATGCCTACTGCACCTCCATTTCCTTTTACCATCGTTTTCACTGCTCTGTGTTGGTCATGTGTTTTGCAAAACAAACCCCCCATTGCAAAAGGCTTGATAAAAGGGGGTGGGACACTTTTACAAAGGTACACTGATAACCATCTGGGGTAGTTTATGTCGTCAAGGGCAAAACAACATGGTAACAGCTTTGTCAGTTCTTATGAACTGGTTGAAGTATGCAGTTCGGATGGATTGAGTGAACTGAAGAATGCTCAGCTCCAACTCCAGCACACAACTCCAATATGAAAAATTTGCTGCTCCCGATTTTTTTGGACCAGTCTCAAACAAATTTTTTCCCCCCCCACCCCCCCCCCCCCCCCCTAAATGCTCTGTGCTGCAGGATTTTTAGAGTGCAGCAGCAGTGAAGTTTCATCCAAGGTAGACTAAAGGGGCCTTTGTTTTGAGGCCGGGGTTTTTGGGGGGTTTTGGGCCAAATTTTTGCAGTTTGCTGGGGTTGTTGATGCCCTTTTTTTAAAAGCCCTGAAACATCACCCTGGTCCCAGTGTGGGGGAAAGAAACTAAGGGGAATTTTTTTTTTCAAAATTTTAAATTGGCCTTATTCAAAAAACTGTCACTTGTCTTTTTATGAAATAAAAAATGGATTTTTAGCCAAACTGCCCTAATTTAAGCCGCTTTTGCACGCGCGACCTGATCCCTTTATGACAGATACTGTCACAATTCTAGCACCAAAACGAAATCGCCTTCATTCTCACAGACTATAAGGAAGTTTTACAATAAAAAGTAGGAGAACTATTTATCTGGGTGCTGAAAGCAGATTTAGCATGCGTCGTGTATTATCAAAGTCAGGCCGACACGGCTGCTGAAGCAGACGACCTCAGGGTAATATCCAAGGAGACCGGAAATTCCTGGGGCATTTTAAGTGCTATTCTGAGTCACAAATATCAAAGAATCACCAGAGAGAAATTTGCAACCGAAAATTGAGTTTGATCACGTATGTGTCTTTCCGTATACGTATGCGCCATTGATGTTTGATCTAGATCTAGGAGTTTCCGAGTGACGACTTGCATGCTTCCGCCATTTTGGTTGAGTGGAATGTGGGTATTTTTGTCTATCGTGCACCACACCACCATAATTGACTTTTCCGATTTTAAACAGTCTGAAAAAAATCAATATTAATTTCCACAGGTAATAAAAACGTTCCTTCCATTTCATTTATTCATCAGGCATATCAAAACTACAAGATCTAGTGACTCATTTGCTTCTACCCAAAATGTCAAACTGATTTGTCTTAACAAGCTCACTAAAAGAAGGCGGCACACAAAACAAAACACATGTCCCGTCCCGTGTTCTCTTGTTGTGTACATATTCCTAGTCATTCTTTTCAGTTTTGTCATTCTTGCCATCAGTAACGACTTCTAGAGCCATTGTTTCCTTCGACTCTTCCTTCTCCTTTCTATAATCCTGCGTCAAATTATTGATATCGTAATAACGTCAAAATGACTTTGCCATCATTTCTTTGAGCCAAACACATAGGGTGGCATGGGGGAAATTCGTCTACTCGCTCGGTTGGGGGAACTTCGGCCACCCAAACACCTTGTGAACTGCTCTCAATACTACGCATCAACCCCTACAATTGAACTTTTCCCTACTGTAACATCAGCTTCATAATGGATCAGTCCACAAGCAAAACAACAAACGAGTGATTGTTACAAGTAGCGTGTGGGAAAACCAGTCCTACTTTGGGAGCCTTGCTATTCGCTTGGCAAAAAACAAAAAACAAAAAAACAACATAGTGTGGGTTGTACGAAAAGCAGTTTACTGTTGGCAGATCTTGTTTGTTTTGAAGTTCAGTGTTTGCCATGATCTGCCCACTTAAAAATCTGACTAATTTTGGCATTTTGATGACGTCGTTTTAAATCTGCGTATCCATTATTAAAAAAAATTATTATTATTTTTACATCAGCTTCTTCTTGTCTGTCTTCTTCTTTGCTTCCTTCTTCTTTTATTCTTATCTGTCTATTTTTCTTGCATTTGACGAAGATAATTTTCTGTCGAAAGCGCTTGTGTTTCCTTGTTGCCTTGTGTTACGTCGTATAGGTGAATACATTTCCCTAGTTCTGTTCTGTCAGTTTTGTTAACCTCACCAGTAG
>JABMCL010003035.1:255000-270050 GCA_018857735.1 Alviniconcha marisindica
CACAGCTGTCAGCTCCAGCAGTCACTCACGCGGCTGTTTCAACTGTCACACAGCTGTCAGCTCCAGCTGTCACTCACGCGGCTGTTTCAACTGTCACACAGCTGTCAGCTCCAGCTGTCACTCACGCGGCTGTTGAACAGTCAGTCACATAGCTGCTGTTTCAACAGTCACTCACACGGCTCAGTGTTTCAACAGTCACTTACACGGCTGTTTCAACAGTCACCCACGCGGCTGTTTCAACAGTCACTCACGCGGCTGTTTCAGCAGTCACTCACACAGCTGTTCCAGCAGTCACTCACGCGGCTGTTTCAACTGTCACTCACGCGGCTTTCCAGCAGTTACTCAGGCAGCTGTTCCAACAGTCACGCAGCTGTTCCAGCAGTCACTCATACAGCTGTTTCAACAGTCATTCATACAGCTGTTCCAGCAGTCACTCACGTAGCTGTTCCAGAAGTTATTCATACTCCTGTTCCAACAGTCACGGCATACTGCTGTTCCAGCAGTCACTCACGTAGTTGTTCCAGCACTACTGAGTCACTCATACAGCCGGCTGTTCCAGTAGTCACTCAGTCACTCACACAGCTGTTCCAGAAGTCACTCACACATCTGTTTCAAAGGTCAGATTGAATAAATTGTATTGCTTGACGTCCACAGAGACCACATAAGGTCTATTAGGAACGGGACAGGTGGTGGGGTGGGGTGGGCCGGGGGGGGGGGGGGGGGGGGGGGGAGGGGGGGGGGTTACCTATGAATAGCTCGTCCCAAGCGCTCCGGCTCAGTGAGCCGGTTTGGCCTAGCGGGAAGGCGTTAGGCTGGTAAGCGGAAGGACCTCGGTTCGATACCGCTTCGGCTCTCCTTTCTCTTCAGAAAGGTTGTGGTTTGTGGACACTGTCCTGTGACTTTGTCCATCACTTCCTACTGAAACATTCAAATGGCTCTCATCGCTGCCCATCTTAATGAAAATCATTCTGGTGGTGACATGATGATGATGATGAAGTGATGCTTAATGTCCTCAGATGTCAGTTGACATATTAGGGACAAGTTGTGACCAATGCCGAAGCACGGTTCAATAATTCTTTACGTCCACAAAAACCAGAAGGCTCGTTAGGACGGACAGCTCAGGACGGCCACCTCGACTCTCACACAGCTCCTGAACTATGTGGTGGTGACAGTGTAGCGATAGGTATATATAACCTCCCTCTCCCCCCACCTCCATGCCCCTTTCCCCCCTTCTTCCCGTCCCTAATAAGCCGTACGGTTTCTGTGGACGTTAAGCACCATGTTTACTTACTTGCTCCGGCTCAGTGAGCCGGTTTGGCCCAGCGGTATGGCGTCAAGCGGCTCAGTGAGCCGGTTTGTCCCAGCGGTATGGCGTTAAGCGGCTCAGTGAGCCGGTTTGGCCCAGCGGTATGCGTCAAGCGGCTCAGGAGCCGGTTTGGCCAGCGGATGGCGTTAAGCGGCTCCAGTGAGCCGGTTTTGGCCCAGCGGTATGGCGTCAAGCGGCTCAGTGAGCCGGTTTGGCCCAGCGGTATGGCGTTAAGCGGCTCAGTGAGCCGGTTTGGCCCAGCGGTATGGCGTCAAGCGGCTCAGTGGTAAGCAGAGGGACCTCGGCTCGAATCCGCTTCGGCTCTCCGGCCTGTCTCTTCAAAAAATTGTGGTCTGTGGCCACTGTCTTGTGACTTCGTTCCTCACAAATGTGAAACATTAAAACGGCTCTCATCGCTGCCCATCTTAGTGCAGGAGTCATTCTGGTGGCGACAGCGTAGCGATAGGTGTATAATCTCCCTCCTCCCCCCCACCTCCATACCCCCTTCCCCCCTCTTCTCTCCGTCCCTGATAAGCCTTATGGTTTCTGTGGACGTTAAGAACCATGTCTACTTACTTGCTCCGGTTCGCAAAGACCGAAGAGACCGTCTCAGTCAGCCACCACCAAAAGTTGTTAAGACAGCTGGGACCCCGCCAATGCGAAGCAACTTGTGTACTCCGCAATGTGCTCTTCCAACGGCTGTGCGGAACAGAGTCCCAAAGACAGAGCCGGTCCGGACAACCAGCTGTTGACAACCGAAGCAAAAGACAGTCCAACACACTATGAGAACCCAGCTCCACCTCCCTCTTGAAACCGCTCATGGACTCTCTGAACAGTCACGCAGCTGTCATGAAAGTCTTTCACGCATCTGTTTGAAAAGTCATTCACGCAGCCGTTTGAAAAGTCATTCACGCAGCCGTTTCAAAAGTCATTCACGCAGCCGTTTCAAAAGTCATTCACGCAGCTGCTTCCAGAGTCACTAACGCAGTTGTTTCAAGAGCCATTCACTCAGCTGTTTTAAAAGTCATTCACGCAGCTGTTTCAAAAGTCACTCATGCAGCTGTTTCAAAAGTCATTCACTGACGCAGCTGGGTTTTTTAGTCATTCACGCAGCTGTTTAAAAAGTCATTCACTGACGCAGCTGTTTCAAAAGTCATTCACGTAGCTGTTTTAAAAGTCACTAACGCAGCTGTTTCAAAAGTCATTCACGCAGCTGTTTTTTAAAAGTCATTCACGCAGCTGTTTCAAAAGTCATTCACCAGCTGTTTCAAAAGTCATTCACGCAGCTGTTTCAAAAGTCATTCACGCAGCTGTTTTTTAAAAGCCATTCACGCAGCTGTTTCAAAAGCCATTCACGCAGCTGTTTTAAAAGTCATTCACGCAACTGTTTTAACAGTCACTAACGCAGCTGTTTCAAAAGCTATTCACGCAGCTGTTTCAAGTTATTTACGCAGCTGTTTTAAAAGTCATTCACGCAGCTGTTTCAAAATGCAACTGCGGTGGTCCACTCTGTAAGTTGTTTCTCATCCAGTCTTGACCGTCCTTGTCGAAATCAAGCCTGTCGTCTTTTTCGTCTTTTTTCTTTTTTCCTGTCTTTTTTTAAGTTGCTGTTGACGTGTGTGTGTGTGCGCGCGCGCGTGTGTGTGTGTGTGTGGGGGGGGGGGGGGGGGTGCGTGCGTGCGTGCGTTCGTGCCGCGAGTGATGATTGGTTGGCCCGCCAGTCTATCTGCTCTGTCATTTCCCTTGAGTCTGGCATACCCAGGACAGTACATCAACAGGATTCTGTGACGGTGGATGTTTGAACACGGACACATGCCTATTTTTTCCAGCAGTTACGTTTTGTAGCAAGCTCGTTAAATCTGTGGTTATGGTGGCATGTGTGGTCTGACTGTTATATCTCGAGACAATTCAGCGGGTACCATGTGTTGAGAGAGAAATGCAGTCAAATATATGACCCTGTAAAAGGCACTGGATGGTCAGTTACAAACTCAGCCGATCTCCTGCACTCTGGCTGCCCAGCTCCTTACGCTACAACAGCAAGTCTGACAGATCACTGCGTCACACACAGCCCGGCGGCACTCTGGCTGCCCAGCTCCTGCGTCACACAAAGCCCGGCGGCACTCTGGCTGCCCAGCTCCTGCGTCACACAAAGCCCGGCGGCACTCTGGCTGCCCAGCTCCTTAAGCATTTAGCTAGCTGGGACCACACCAGCGACCTGTTCTCAGAAAAAGTCTTCTGCTTTTAGTACATGCGTCAAAACTCGGTGGATTGCTAGCCGCAGTGGTCACGACTGATGGAAGCCGAGGCAGGACGTCCTGACTGTCCAAGTCCAACGAGCCTTCTGGTTTCCGTCTGACGTAAAGATTTATTGCACCGTGCTCGGCATCTGGTCACAACTTGTCCCTAATATGTCAACTGACATCTGAGGACATAAAGCATCACTTCATCATCATCATCATCAAGTCCGGCTGAATAAAAGTGACTGCCGGATTGTCCTGTGCAGGTTCCACCAAGAGTCCGTACGGTTTGTGCCGATCTGTCGCCTTCTCTGGCCATGTTACGTGTCTCTCTCAATACAGTTTAAGTTAGTCTGAAGTTCAGTCGGAAACCAACACAGTGGGCAGCGCACGTCCGTAAACCAGTAAGTCGGCAGCCAAAGCATTATAAATTATCTACACAGATCTTCAGTAACTAGTTCAAGTGGTTTGCAGTGGTCACCTGTCGAGGTTTGGACCCTGGTCTCTTTTCAGTGACGGCAGTTCCGGTTTCAGAGCCAGGCTCCGCCAAGTCCAGGCTGGAGCCACTCCCTGCACCACCAGAGGGCTGCGTGTCGTGGTCGGAGGTACTTCCGGTTTCAGAGCCGCGAGGCCTGTCTGGGTTAGCGGCCCTGGCTGCGCCACGAGAGGGCGACCTGTCCCGTACGTCACTGCCTGGCCTCGAGCGTGGAGATCCGGAGTTCCCACCGCTGTCCCCGCCCCCAGCTCTGTGCTGGCCGGACCTGGAGCCGGACCTGGAGCCGGACCTAGAGCCGGACCTAGAGCCGGACCTGGGACGAGAGCTGGAACTGGGTCTGGAGCGTCCGGAGACCGGTCTGAGGTGATGCGGGTCCTCCTGGTGGTCATGGTGCTGGCTGCTGGGAACTGCCAAGGTCAGGGACGGCCGGGTGACCCGGATGTTTGGAGCCTGCCGGTCGGGCTGAAGGGAAGGGGAATAGAAAACACGTCTTTAGTCCTCCGTCTTCCGTTTTCCGTCTTCTGCGCTCTGTCTCCTGTCTTCCGTCGTCTGTTTTCCGTTTTCTGTCTTCCGTCATCTGTCTTCCGTTTTCTGTCTTCCGTCTTCCGTGTTCTGTTTTCCATCTTTAGTCTTCTGTCTTCCGTGTTCTGTCTTTAGTCTTCTGTCTTCCATGTTTGTCTTTAGTCTTCTGTCTTCCGTCTTCTGTTTTCTGTCTTCTGTCTTCCGTCTGTCTTTAGTCTCCTGTCTTCCGTTTTCTGTCTTCCGCCTTTTGTCTTCTGTCTTCCGTGTCCTGTCTTCCGTTTTCTGTCTTCCGCCTTTAGTCTTCTGTCTTCCGTGTTCTGTCTTCTGTGTTCTGTTTTCCGTCTTCTGTCTCCTGTCTTCCGTCTTCTGTCTTCCGTCTTCTGTATTCTGTCTTCTGTTTCCTGTCTTCCGTCTTCTGTCCTCCGTCTTCCGTCTTCTGTCCTCCGTCTTCCGTCTTTTGTCTCCCGCCTTCTGTCAGGATTGATTAGGTAAAGACTGACTGCATGTCAATGATGAAGGAGGGGAGGGGGGCGGGGGGGTAGGGGGGGGGGGGGGGTGATAGAAAACTTGTCTTAGTCTTCTGTCAGCTTTGAGTGTGTAAAGACTGCATGTCACTGATGAAGTGGGGCCGGGGTTGGGGGGGGGGGGGGGGGGGGGGGGGGGGGGGGGGATAGAAAACTGGTCTTAGTCTTCTGTCAGCTTTGAGTGTGTAAAGACTGACTGCATGTCAAGGATAAAGGAGGGAGGGGGGCGGGGGGGGGGGGGGGGGGTAGAATACATGTGTTCATTCTTCTGTCAGTTTTGATGTGTAAGGGTAAAGACTATGTCATTGCTGAACTGAGAGGTGGGGGGGGGGGCCGGGGGGGGGGGGGGGGGTAAGAGCGGAAAACTTATCTTTAGTCTTCTTGCAGCTTTGAATAGGTAAAGATTTCATATTATTGCTGAATGGTCATTGATGAAGGCGGGGCGGGGGGAGAGAGAGAGGGGGGGGGGGGGGGGGGGGGGGGGGGGGGGAGAGAGAGAAAGAGAGAGAGAGAGAGAGATTAGGAACGATTTTTCTGTAGCATTAATTTCTGCTTTGGTGCGATTTTGAAATACGCCAATTTAAGACTACCTGTAGTGGTCTAAAAATCGATTGGAGATCTCTCCACGGGGTGCAGCTATTTACGGAACGCGTATTACGTCAATATCCCATCAATGGTGTCAGACTAAAACGCGGGAAAGAGCTCGTGAAAACAGTGTTAATAAGAGCGTCTGGGAAAGTCCCCTTCTAAAATCGTTGTAAAATCAACGGCACGTTCAATAACATGCGGATCATGTTCCTTTAACACTCCTCTAAGCACACGAGAAGTTTAACCTCCGAAGAAGTTGTGTGTGTTTTTTTGTTTTTTTTTAAACATTGCAATATGATATCCAACGCGGTTCTAGTATTTGATATCTACATTTTTGTGCTTCGATCCTGATCAGCAGTTGCTGACTGCGGCTGTGTGAACCTAAAGCCCGTTCTTAACTGGGCGAATGTTTGTTCGCCGAACATACTTCGGGCAGTTCAACGAACTATGATTCGTTTCTTAATTGAACTTTTAGTTCGCCGATCATGGTTCGGACAGTTCGACGAACTTTACTTCGTTCTCAACTGGCTTGTAATGAGATGCAAGCTTCGGCCGAACTTGCGGGCAGACGCGCAGCAGACAGCTTGATCGAAAATGTAGGCTAAAGTCAAGTCAAGTCAAGTTTAGTATACTTTAATCATCCCTCACAGGGTAATTCACAACTACTATCTCATTCTGGGTCCCCGAGACAAAAGGGTGCGCCTCCCACAAGTCAGCAAATAAACGAATTCCCTCCGAAACGAGTGAGAACCTAGCGACACCGTCATCCATTTTTATTTTTATTTCTTCTTCATCCACAGGAGAGCTCTGCTCTCAGCCAATCAGAGGAATGTTCGTCGATTAGGGCGAATTTTCCCAGAACCTGTTGAGCGAAGCTTTTTGGACCCCGAATATAGCTTCGTCGCAGTTCGACGAATACTCCCAACCAGGTTCGCGAAGAAAAGTTCGCCCAATTAAGAACCAACTAGGTTTGCCGAATACTTCCAACTAGGTTTGCGAACAAACATTCGCCCATTAAGAACAGGCTTAAGTTGGAGAAGCTGTGTTATAATCTCTGCCCCTACGCCACGGCAGAACTGACAGCTGGAGACTCTCACCTGGAACTCGTCCAGCACCTTCTCAAACACCTGCGACCCTTTGGGCAGTGGCGGCCTGCTGATGTTGGCCGGGTCGTGTCGTCGTTCCGCGTTGGCCATCAAGGACCGGTCCACCACCATCTCGCTTCGGGCCAGCATGCGCTTGAGGTCCGCTGAGTCAAAACTGCGCTCCAGAACCATGGCGTGAGACTTCAGCTGTAACCAGTCATTGTTCAGTGACAGTCAAAACTCCGCTTAAGACAAACACACACACACACACACACACACACACACACACACACACACACACACACACACACACACACACACTGATACACACACACACACACACCTCTCCTCCATCCCCCCATCCCCACCTCTCTCTCTCTCTCTCTCTCTCTCTCTCTCTCTCTCTCTCTCTCTCGCACTACACTCTCTCTCTCTCTCTCTTCTCCTCTCTCCTCTCTCTCTCTCTCTCTCTCTGCACACACACACACTCTCTCTCTCTCTCTCTCTCTCTCTCTCATCCTACCTCCCTCTCTCTCTCTCTCTCTCTCCCCCCCCCACACACACACACACCACACACACAACTCTCTCTCTCTCTCACACACACACCACACACACACACACACACACACACACACACACTCTCTCTCTCCTCTCTCTACTCACACACACACACACCACCATCTCTCTCTCTCTTTTTCTCTCCCTCCCTCTCTCTCTCTCTCACACACACACAACACACACACACACACACACACAGCACGCACACCACACACACACGCCACCAAGCACGCACGCACACACGCACGCACACTCACACACACACGCACACACAGACACACACACACACACACACACACACACACACACACACACACACACACACCACACACACCACACACACACCTGAGGTTGAAAAGAAGGTTTACTTAATTAGTCGATACAAAAACATTGGAGCGCGGCCAAAGCAAACTGTTTGCTGCGTTAAGACAGATCGGTCTTAATTAGTTCCAGGTCCAGATCACTTTCAGCCCAAGTAAGCTTCGTCACAAAACAAACTCCGGTATTGAACTCCCCGAAGTCCCGGCCCGCTGGGTAACACTGCACATGTGTTACAATATGTACAGGTGAGGGTCACAGACATAGAATAATGCTCTATGTATGTGGCGTGGGCAAACACCTGTATGTCTGACAGTATTTATAGTGTGGGTCACAAACATAGAATAATGCTCTATGTATGTGGTGTGGGCAAACGCTTGTATGCGTGACAGTGTGTACAGGTGTGGGCAAACACCTGTATGTGTGACAGGGTGTACAGGTGTGGGCATACACCTGTATGTGTGACAGTGGGTATAGGTGTGGGCAAACACTTGTATGTGTGACAGTGTGTACAGGTGTAGGCAAACACCTGTATGTGTGACAGAGTGTACAGGTGTGAGAAAACACCTGTATGTGTGACAGTGTGTACAGGTGTGGGCAAACACCTGTATGTGTGACAGTGTGTACATGTGTGGGAAAACACCTGTAAGTGTGACAGTGTGACCAGGTGTGGGCAAACACCTGTATGAGTGACAGTGTGTACAGGTGTGGGCAGACACTTCCACGCGCTATCTTCTCATCCAACACCAGGTAAATCTCAGAGCTTCAGCTGATGAACACTAACATACAAACAAAATGCGGTAAAGAGCGAGGAAACGGTACTCACCAAACGAACGACAGGTCACGCCGGATTTTTGTTTTGTTTGTTTGTATCGGTCACCTGTTTTCTTTTGGCGTACGTTTTCCTCGTTCTTCACTTCTTGTTCTTCTCATCAGCAGTCGTTCGATTTCCCCCCCCCCAAACAAACAAACGGTAACTGTAGTCTGTAGTGTTCGTCATATTCCAGACGCCACAAATCACACCCAGCGCAGACTGTACCGAGATATAGTCCTTCCTCGTCGTATGCTACAACACGGCAGAGCTTATGCATTCCAAGAGTCTGTGATATTATCTGACCCTTCCTCGACAATGGGGAAGTAGCGTATTAATAATAATACGATTGGTTTCTTTCTTTCCAGTGTCAGTCTTTGTCACCTCCGCACTCCGAGCATCGCTTTCCGGCACCTTCCTCCAAACTCTGCCAGATTTGGTTACGCCACTGAAGGGGCACTCTTTATCTCCGCGCAGCTGTCCAGCGACGCGGTCAGCGCCCACCGAAAGGTTTTGTACTAATATGACTGCGGAAGCAGCCTAGCGCCCAAGCACCCACGTAAACATGAGACGCATCCACCCCGGGTAAAACAAAGAGTTCCGTCTCGATTCCAACGATTGTGGTTTTATTTGCGCTGGTGTAAACTTTGTTGGCGACTATAAATGACACGCCTTGTTTTATTTGAGTTGTTTGTAACAAACTTACTACTGTTTGAGCACCAACGAAAAACTGCTCGTTAGCTGACAGTTTTCTGGACCCTATGGCGTAACTAAGTACGGCAGTGGTTGAAGGAAGGATGTCGTAAACCAGTGCTTGGAGTGTGGGTCACCTCTTGCACACTCTGTGGCTAATGGCCGCGTCAGCTTGGTCATCACACTGCATCACCTCACTGGAGGAAATCCATTAGATCTCTCTGTCTGTCTCTCTCTCTCTGTCGCTCTCTCTCTCTCTCTGTGTCTCTGTCTCTCTCTGTCTCTGTCTCTCTCTCTCTCTCTCTCTCTCTCCCTCTCTCTCTCTGTCTCTGTCTCTCTCTCTCTGTCGCTCTCTCTCTGTCTCTGTCTCTCTGTCTCTCTCTGTCTCTGTCTCTCTGTCTCTGTCTCTGTCTTCTCTCTCTCTGTCTCTCTCTCTCTCTCTCTCTCTCTCTCTCTCTCTCTCTCTCTCTCTCTCTCTCTCTCTCTCTCCGTTGCAATCGCTGTCTCGTTTTATATGTGTTGTTGTTATTATTATTTTTATTTTTATTTTACTGATGCTGTATTTGTTTATAGCCTTCTGTAATATTTCACTGTGAATGTCTTGGTTATTAGTAGTACTGTAGCAACGGAAGATATGTGAGTCGGCCTTTGCGCTAATATCTTCACCGTTGAGGAATAAAGTTCAATCACTCAATCTCTCTCTCTCTCTCTCTCTCTCTCTCTCTCTCTCTCTCTCTCTCTCTCTCTCTCTCTCTCTCTCTCTCTCTCAGAACAACCTCAAATCCAGCAGTCATCCTCCTATCTTCCTAGTACAAACTGGAATTCTAAGTTAAACTAGGATAAACTGGAATCTCACTTTCAACTGGATTTTTCTCAGGGTGAACCGAAATTCTAGTTTCTTCTATGCCAAACTGGAATGCTTTCTTCAATACAAAGTAGAATTCGACACTCGGGTAGTGACTTTTTCCCCGTTATCACGGTCGGCTTCGAAAGTCTATCAGGCTGATCTGAATTCTGAGTAGAAATGTCAGGTTCATCGTTGCTTTGCCGGTCGGAAGGTTTTGGACGATCTGCTGATAGTGAACTACAGCTGGTGCAGGTTCTTAGGACACTGAAGTCGACGGCGCCCTGCTTTACTCCCAGGTAGCTGCTAGACATCTCTGTCCAGGTCTTGTCTCATTCTACCAACCCGTCACCAGTAATGCATGTGTGTGTGTGTGTGTGTGTGTGTGTGTGTGTGTGTGTGTGTGTGTGTGTGTGTGTGTGTGTGTGTGTGTGTGTGTGTGTGTGTGTGTGTGTGTGTGTGTGTGTGTGTGTGTGTGATGTGGTGTGGTGTGTGTGTGTGTGTGTGTGTGTGTGTGTGTGTGTGTGTGTGTGTGTGTGTGCGTGCGCGCGCGCGCGCGCGCGTGCGTGCGTGCGTGTGTGTGTGTGTGTGTGTGTGTGTGTGCATACTTCATGGCCCCTGCATTTTATAATCATTACTCACCTGCCAACAGACTGTTTCCTTCGCAGAACACCTGCAGAGCAAACCCCGAACTCAAGGACCAACCGACCGCCAATGGCGTGAAACCCGTACCGTGAATATTATATATTCATTTTCGCTCAGCTCCCCTCAAGGGGGACTATCGATGACCAATTAAAGAAACTGGGCCACTGGTCAGGCATAGCTAATCCACCATGACTAAATTACGTCACACGACCAGTCCATTATTTCCAAGAGGGTGGGTGGGAAAGCATGTTTTCCTTTCTTTGAATGCAAACCATCACTTGGGGTATGGAACTTCACAATAGAGCTACTTCACAGTGCTGTTCCAAATGCACTGTTTCGAAGGTCTGGAGTTTTGGGTATAGCATCAAAACAAAAGGTAGCAGACTTCAACTTGCTCTACCCCCCCAGCAACAATGACGATTTAATTAACTTGCCGTCAAATTTCTTTTTGTGCGCAAGGCGGTAGCAAAACCTGTTGAACCGGCCCTCATGTACTAGTCCACAGAGCGAGCATAACTAACGCTGTAAAAACGGCTTAGCCAACTTTCCACCAATCACAGACATGGACATATACAGCGTAAACGGGGCTTCTTTCTGGGGGCCAGTTGACCAATCGGTGACGGAGCCTCGACCTAATCCATAACATCAACGTTGACCCTCCCGCATTTTTTTCGCGGTCGTTTAATGGGCCGATTGATTGTTGACGGGAAGGATCGCCATTGCTGGCTGAACGCAGGTCCATCGGCTCGTCACACTTTCTTTCATCGGACCAGTGTTGGACCACAGCGTGCGAACTGTTCCTTATTCGACTGGACAGTCGGAAGGGAAGTTGTGTCACCGAAGAGAGCATTATGATGTGTACTGCGCCACAGCTTATAATCACCTTTCCGTTTAGGCTTCTGCCAGCGGCGCGGTTTGTCACAGGACCATAGGTTTTAAACATCGGGGGCCGTGTTCCAGTGTACGTGTTGTTATAATCGTGTGACGGGCGTTTGTTTTATAGAATGAATTGGAGAAAGTGTCTTCAGTTATCGGGGGAGACCACCCGGGAGAAACAACTCATGAATGACACAATCACAACGTTAAATTTGTGTTTCCGTCTGCCATGTGTGTGGATGTGGGTGAGTGCGTGCGTGCATGTATGTGTGTGTGTGTGTGTATGCGTGCGTGTGTGTGTGTGTGGTTACAAGTTATTGCCCCAGACAAAATAAATAAGCGACACAACTGGTGATCAAGTAGGTGACTTGTCGTACGGGACGTCTGATTGGCTGAGCTAAAGTAAGCCCTTCATTGATTGGGTGAGTGAGGAAATAGTGAGAAGGGAGTCTCGAAATGGTGGCTTTCTGGCCCCTTAATGTAGACAGTAAAATATCCACACTATACCTCATAGTTCAGGAGCTGTGTGAAAGTCGAGGTGGCCGTCCTGGGCTTTCCGTCCTAACGAGCCTTATGGTTTCTGTGGACGTAAAGCAACATTGTACCATGCTCAAGCACTGGTCACAGTTTGTCCCAAATATGTCAGTCGACATCTGACGACATTAAGTTCTACATCATCATCACCACACCGTTACCGTTACTATCATGTCGCCAGTAGGCTTTCTGTCCGGAGACAACTGGGTGTTACAACAGCGTAATGAACGAACGGGGTGATGGCCAATGTTGCCTGTAGCACCCCCAGAAAGAGAACGCTATTTACAATACAACACAATACAATACAATACAACTTTATTGTCTCTGTGTAGAGAAATTTGCTTTCTGGCTCGTCATCTACATAAAAACATTCAATACAGTTAACAATAAAACATCAACAACTCAATGAAACACGGAGCTAAAAACCGCTCAATAACAATGTACACACACACACGCACGCACGCACGCACCCCCCCTCCCCCCCCCCCCCCCCCCACACACACCAACACACATTTGGATGGGGGGGGGGGGGGGGGGGCTGGAGCAGGCATAAAGTTAGGCTTAAATTTAAGCAAGTTGTACCGGTACGCAATCCCACGCAGTCCGATTGCGCGGCTATTTATGAAGCCTTAGCGCCGAGTAAATACTGGAGGCACGATAGGTACAGCCATGCAACCGAACCCTGGCCTCAGTGTCGGGCCTGCACCCTACGAAACCGTAAGATGAAAACGAAGCCTTCTGTTTCTGGTCTGGGGCAGACCGCAAAGATTGTCCGAGTTTAAGTCATTCCTAGACAGACTGCGTCATCCCCAAAACACGGTGTGTATTTAGATACTGGAATTTGTTCTGCTACCGAGGACAGCCATTAGCCCGTGTTTGCCTACCTGTAAGTTTGTTGTTTCACCTGTATTGATAAAAGGCACCCGGGGTGCCTATACTATAACACACGTTGTTGTGCAAGGTAATCGTGGTCATTCAGTGCCGCCCCCCCGCCATCACACCCCTTCTCCTATCAGGAAAGGAAAGGTCACCAATAAAATGAGCAGCACACACACACACACACACTGTGAGTCGGTTTGGCCTAGCGGTAAGGCGTTAGGCTGGTAAGCAGAGGGACCTCGGTTCGAATCCGCTTCGGCTCTCCTTTCCCTTCGAAAAATTGTGGCCTCTGGACACTGTCCTGTGACTTTGTCCCTCACAATTACCGAAACATTAAAATGGCTCTCATCACTGCCCATCTTAATGCAGGAGTCATTCTGGTGGTGACAGTGTAGCGCTAGGTATAATAGTCTCCATCTACTCCACTTCCATAAACCCCTCCCCCCTTCTCCCCGTCCCTAATAAGCCGTACGGTTTCTGTGGACGTTAAGCACCGTGTTTACTAGTTTACACACACACTCATAGTTCGGCAGGAGCTGTGTGAGAGTCGAGGTGGCCGTCCGGCTGGGCTGTCCGTCCTAACGAGCCTTCTGGTTTCCGTGGACGTAAAGCTATATTGAACCATGCTCACGCATTGGTCTCAGCTTGTCCCTAATATGTCAACCGACATCCGAGGACATTAAGCATCACCTGAAGAAGAAACACACACACACACACACACACACACACACACACACACACACAGCTCAGGAGCTGTGTGAAAGTCAAGGTGGCCGTACTGGGCTCCCCGTCCCTAATAAGCCTTATGGTTTCTGTGGACGTAAAGTAACATTGAACAACAACAACAACAACAACAACACACACACACACACACACACACACACACACACACACACACACACACACACACACACACACTTGAGCCGGTTTGTCCTAGCGGTAATTTTGTCCGTCACAATTAATGAAACATTAAAATGGCTCTCATCGCTGCCCGTCCTAATGCAGGAGTAATTCTGGTGGTGACAATGTGTTGGGCGGTTCAGGCGGGGTTGTCAACTCCCTTGGCTTTTGCCCGGCATCGCTTAAGTCCCTTGGCTGCTTTTACTTCCGGTGCGTACTTTCTTCACCGCAATGGAAGGCGGCGGTGACAGTGAATTTGCGAATTTTACACTGCCAACTTTAAAGGCATTTTTGAAGGCCCGTAATCAGAATGTGTCTGGCAACAAGCAATAACTTGTTGCTCGTGCTATAGGATGCCCCCAAACGCATTTTTTCAGTCTCTCCGGCATGACTCGCGATCTTCTGGTCAGCTAAAAAACGACGCAAAGACCCTTTTCCCCACCCTCCACCCCCTTTTCCCGGTAATTTTTGCAACTGCAACAGTGGTGGCCTTTGTATTGCTTCGTAATTCTAGGTCCAACTTCCACTGTTATACACAGCGTGAAGCAACGCCTACTCAGAAATCGGCCCGGAAGTGACGCTGCGACCTCTCAGTCGCGACTTCTTACGCGAAAGATTACAAAGGGCGTTCACTCGTGCAAACCAGCTTCACTGAACGCCCAATAGAAGCAATATGTATATATAATTCCCCTCTTCCCCCCCCCCCCCCCCCCCCCCGTCACTAATAAGCCTTGTGGTTTCTGTGGACGTTAAGCACCATGTTTACTTACTTACGTACAAGAGACACAAGTTTTTGTGTGTTTCAGTGGTAAGAAACTGGTGAATTGTTCCCATCCACTGGATCTCAAAGTACGCAGTCTGGCAAATTCTATGCACCAGTCATGTTGCTTCATGGTGTACCCATTGTCAAACATGACACCTAGATTACGGGCAGAATTACAAACAGGCATGTCATTTTGGCCGATTTTCAGAGCTCCGACGAGAGCTGTGTGAAAATCGAGGTGGCCGTCCCTAATAAGCCTACGGTTTCTGTGGACGTAAAGCAACATGATGATGATGAAGTGTTGCTTAATGTCCTCGGATGTCGGCTGACATATTAGGCACAAGCTGAGACCAATGCCGAAGCTTTACGTCCACCAGAGACACTACACTACAGGGACTGCCAACTCGATGCGAGCCTAAACGGAGTGGCCGCGCGAGCAGGCTACAACCAAACAGGCAAGCGAAACTTCCG
>JABMCL010000656.1:0-2500 GCA_018857735.1 Alviniconcha marisindica
ACGGGGTCATTAAACGATCCTTCCACTTCACAGCGAGCACTAGGTAAGAACAACAAGATCATAACGAAGACTAACGTCATCAAGACATGACGTCATCAAGAAATGACGGTCATTAGATCAGATCCTTCCACTTCACAGCGAGCACTAGGTAAGAACAACAAGATCATAACGAAGACTAACGTCATCAAGACATGACGTCATCAAGAAATGACGGTCATTAGATCAGACCCCCATTTACAGCGAGCATGGTAAGAACAACAAGATCATAACGAAGACTAACGTCATCAAGACATGACGTCATCAAGAAATGACGGTCATTAGATCAGATCCTTCCACTTCACAGCGAGCACTGGGTAAGAACAACAAGATCATAACGAAGACTAACGTCATCGAGAAATGACGGCCATTAAGATCAGCTCCTTCCACTTCACAGCGGGTGCACGGCACGAGAACAAGACGATACTGTAACGGGGACAAAAGGCATCGCGCCGTGAGCTGAGACTGGGAAAGTCCAGGGTGTCAGTCAGTGTTAGCGGACTGAACTTTGGCCCAGACGCAAAAGGGAAAAGGGGGAAAGAATTTTAACAGCCCAGCACGAAGCCGAAGCCTTTCCATTAGCACTAAACGGCGTTCGCTTGCGGGGAGCCAGCAAACGAGAACACTTAGGTAGACTCAAAGAGCCACCGGAAGGACTGGGAAAAAGGCTAAATAAACGGTACCAGGGGGCGGGGTTTAAGCATAAAAAAAAGCAAGCGTCTGTGGCTATATGGATATTCCACCCGTTCCCCCCCAGACTTGCTCGAGGAAAGTCGTATGGTATGCATGACAGGAAAAAAAATCACCAGGGGCGGTTTCCGTCAATTACAGAAAAAACTAAAAAAAAGTGACTAGAAAGTAACCTCCAGTTCTGGAGCACCCCCCCCCCCCCCCCCCCTAAAATAAATAAAAAAATAATAAAAAAATAAAAAACAAAAAAAAAACAAAAAAAAAAACGTATAAAGAGTACCACAAACTTTTTGGGGAAGCGGTGGATACTAATGCGCCGGAATGGCTCTCATAAAACGAACGGGGTTACTGTACATATGAAAAAGGAGAGTTACCAGGCGACCAGGTCTTTGTTGTTTTTTGGGTTTCGGGTTTGAGTGATAATTAACTCCCCTTTTGTGTTGATTCTGCACGAGCCTATGGGTCTTCTGTTTCGATTTGGAACAATGGTTACCACTGATGCAAATGACGTTTCAAAATTCAGACCCGGGGGAAAATTGATGATGGGGCCCCTTTGTGAATTAGTCGTCCACCCAAAACCCCACTAAAAGGGGGACGGGGGGTTTTTTTGTGTGTGTTTGGGGGTGTGTGTGTGGGGTGTGTGTGTGTGTGGTGTGTTTTTTGTGGGGGGTGGTGTTGGGGTGAGGGGTGAGTGAGGAGTGAGGGGGGGTGGGGGGAGGAGTGAAAGGGGGAGGAGGAGGGGGGAGCAGGGGAGCGGGGGTGGTGGGGGGTGTGTGTGGTGGGGCGTGGGGTGCGGGTGGGGTGTGTGTGTTGAAAGAAGGGGTGTATGGGGTTGTGTATGTGGCGTGGTGGGGGTGTAGTTCATGTGGTGTTTCATGGGGCAGCCGGGGTGGGGGGATTTGTACCCCTTCCGCGCCCACACGCCCCGGCGTTCTTCCCGTGTGGTGTGTGTGTTTGGGGGGAGAGAGGAGAGAGAGAGAGAGAGAGAGAGAAAAAGAGAAGAGACAGAGACAGAGACCCAAAAAAAGGTGGTGGGGTTTTGTGTGTGTGTGTGTGTGGGGGTGTGGGGGTGTGTGTGTTGGGGGGGAGAGAGAGAGAGGGGGGGGTTGTGTGGTGTGTGTGTTGTGGGGTTTTGGGGGGGGTGTGGTGGTGTGTGTGTGTGTGGGGGGGAGAGAGAGAGAGAGAGAGAGAGAGAGAGAGGAGAGAGAGAGGGGGGGGGGGGTGTGTGTGTGTGTGTGTGGGGGGAGAGAGAGAGAGAGAGAGAGAGAGAGAGAGAGAGAGAAGAGAGAGAGGAGAGAAAGAGAGAAAGGGGGTGTGTATGTGTGTGTGGGGTGTGTGTTTTGTGTTGGGGTTTGGGGGGTTTTGGGGGGGAGGGGAGAGAGAGAGAGAGAGAAGGGGGGTGTGTGTGTGTGTGGGGGGAAGAGAGAGAGAGGGAGAGAGAGAGAGAGAGAGAGAAAATGTTGTTTTTTTTGATGTGTGTGTTTGTGGTGTGTGTGTGTGGGGGTGTGGGGTTTTTGTGTGGGAGAGAGAGAGAGAGAAGAGGGGGTGGGGGTGTGTGTGGGTTTTGTGTGTGTGGTTTTGGGAGAGAGAGAGAGAGAGAGGAGGGGAGGGGAGGAGGGGGGAGAGGAAAAGGAAAAGAAAGGGGTGTGTGGTGTGTGGTTTTGTGTGTGTGGGGTTGGGGGTGTGGGGGGTGGGGGAGAGAGAGAGAGAGAGAGGTGTGTGTGTGTTTTGGGGTGTGTGTGGGGTGGTGTGGGGGTGTGGGGGGTGTGGGGTT
>JABMCL010000656.1:7500-15000 GCA_018857735.1 Alviniconcha marisindica
CCCCCACACACACACCTCCCCACTCCCTACTCCGCCCCTGAAATAAAAAGAAGAAGAAACAAACAAACAAACAAACAAACAAAAACAAAAAAAGATAAAGAAATAAGCTGCAATTGTGTTATACTGTATTCGTGAATTTCGTAACAAAAGGACATACACAAAGAAAGAGAGAGAGAGAGACAGAGAGAGAGAGAGAGAGAGAGAGACAGAGAGACAGACAGACAGACAGACAGACAGACAGACAGAAAAAAAAAATAAAGAGAATAAATAAGTAAATAAACGAGAAGAAGAAGGAGGAGGAGGAGGAGGAGGGGAGGGTGACTACAAAACAAATCCCACTACACTGATGTTAGTTTCTACAGACGATGGTGCGCGGTAAGCACCCGTCACATCCCGACTTGTTCGTCGTAAACAAGCGTATCAGATGCCATCTTGCCATACCAACAGCATCGTAAAGTAAGCTATACGCATGAAGCCTCCTTCATAACACAACGCACTCAAGCCGTCACCTGTCTATCGACTTCACGAGGCAAAAACTTCAAACAGACCTTTAAAAAACGCCCAATGTGACATCAACAAACCTATCCATCATACCCTTAGCTGTTTTCAGATTTCGCTGTAACTCAAAACGCAGGAGAGCCACGTAGTTTATTTTTCAAGTTTATGATTCGACGTCCATACCGAGTTTCCTTCAGAAAGCAATTAATCACCTCGAATCGTCAGCGGCGGAAGCCGAAGACGTAAGACGGACGTTGACAGAAAATCCATGGAGGACGCTGGAAGCTTGGCGTAAAAACCCAGGCACGCTTTCATGGCAAGCAAACGCGACGTTTCAACGTCTCAAAAGAACAAAGGCGATCGATAGAAGGACGCCCAGTAGCGGCGCAAGTTTCAATGGTACATTCTCGGCGAAAAACACGTCGAGGTGTTGTGCGGTTAAATCGTGCCAGACAGAAGCCAACCGTACCGTTTCCAGTGTTTTCACACTCCGAAATCGTCATTAATTATTATTCTGTATTGGGAAAAAATCAGTGGGAAGTTCTGAATGACTTATTCCGTGTGTCAAAATCTATTCAAAAGTTCACACTTGAGATCCGTGGATATGTTTACAATGGTCATTTCTCAACGAACAGAACCGTCCACATTTATATTCGTCACATCTCCCGCTGGAGTTATTCAGCTTAGACTTTAACGTCCCGTCAACCGCATAGGGTCACCTCAGGACCACTCACAGTTCTTTCACACCGGCATCCTGACAAAATCAGCACCTCAGGACCACCATCCACACATTCACAGTTCTTTCACACCGGCATCATGACACAAAATCAGCACCTCAGGACCACCATCCATACATTCACAGTTCTTCCACACGGAATCACGTCAATGACAAAATCAGCAGCAAAAAGCTGGACCACCGCTCCGGACACAACACAGTTATGGACAAGACTATCGATGTCAGTTCAAGTCAATTCTAAACGAGAGAATCTGTTTTCTACCGAGGCCGATTCACACTGGAGGATCTAGCAGCCTGTCAGAGTTGATAACAGTTAACTGTCAACGGAGAAATCAGTGGACAGTTTTAGAATGGTTTTAAGTACCACCGGGAGAGGCTGCCGATGCATAATGGTGACCTCCCAATAAAGAAATCTGTCGATGGCTATTATATATTTCTACAACAACAACAACAACAACAACAACAACAAAGAGGTCAGTTAAAATGTTAAAGATGGAGACGTTCACCATGTCTTCGATGGTCATCTTTCGAAACCTGTTGATGACAAGGTGAACAGATGTGCCGATACTTACGAGGGTGACTTATCAACGGACAATTCTAACAACGGTGTATGGTCTCTATATATTTCTCCCCGATATAACCGTCACGGTTGAACGGACGTTACAAATTAATTCTCCGTCCATCTATTCCTTAATAAATACACCTTGATAAAACGACGGTGAGCAAAACCTCGGGTCAGAAATCTGTACGGAGAAGAGTGTTAACCCCTCAATTCCAAATGAAGATGTTTGTCACTAGTGTCAGTACATATACAGCAAAATCCTCTAGCGCCAATTTCCAATGCAGAAATCCGCCGACAGCGAATTCCTAACGGAGCAATCCCTCGTCTTATCTGTCGGTGATGGAATCTCCCAAAGCGACCGACGGCCAATTGTCGATGGAGAGGTCGATAGAAGTCCCATCTTCACCCAGAACTGGTGCCTCCCCTTATAGACGCCTTTCCCCCCTCTTCTTTATAAATGGACTTCGGTTCTACGAGTAGGTCACACAGTACCCGTACAGTTGACGAAACTTAGGCAAGTTTACGAAGCTTACGGAGCTCTTCGTGAAGGAGAAACGAAACAAGAAGCACGTCAGGTCAGAAACCACTCCTGTCTTGGCTGGAAGAATACAGTCGTCGTCGTCGTAGTAGTAGTAGTAGTAGTAGTAGTAGTAGTAGTAGTAGTAGTAGTAGTAGCAGAAATAGCATCAGAGCAGCAGTAGCAGCAGCAGTAGCAGTAGCAGCAGCAGTAGTAGCAACAGAAGTCGTGGTTGATGGACTACTCTCTCATCAATGATCCCCCCCACACCACACCATTACACCACACACACAGACACACACATTACACACACACACAGCACATCACACACACACACACATCACATCGCACACACCACACACACACACTACACACACACACACACACACACACACACACACACACACACACACACACACACACACACACGCACACACACACACACACACACACACACACACACACATTCACACCATCACACACACACAACACCCCACACACACACACACACACCCCACCACACCACACACACACACAACCCCCCACAACACAACACACAAGTACACACACACACACACACACACACACAGGCATGGGTGGCAGAAGTGAATATCACGTCGTCATGTAGCCATGCATTTTCAGCTCTTCAACGTCTGGAGCCACCCAAAACGACTGCGCCCAGGAGATCAAAACTAATTCGCGGCACAAGGGTATTTCTGTTGCATAAATGTTGACAGAATAGCCATACGAAATCCGCAAATGGCCATGTTTTCGCACATTTCCCGTGCCAACCTGCGTCCTCGCTTGGGGTAGATACCCCACTTATATATGGAAAATCAGTCACTGATACTTGATACTGATTGTGTGTGTGTGTGTGTGTGTGTGTGTGTGTGTGTGTGTGTGTGTGTGTGAGAGAGAGAGAGAGAGAGAGAGAGAGAGAGAGTGTGGTGTGTGTGTGTGTGGAGAGTGTGTGTGTGAGAGAGAGAGAGAGAGAGAGAGAGTAATAACCAGGTTATAGCTGCATGACTCATTTGCCCTGTGGCGCTTGCGTATTTTGTCATTGTAAATGTTGCTACTAAATAAATAATTGTAAAGCGATATGAGCTCCTGTGAGAAAGGGCGCTTTATAAATAAACGTAAGTTATCATCATCATCATCATCATCATTATTATTCATACAATATAACAGGCTTTGATCGTGGCCGCAGCTGACAACGCGAGTACCAAAGGGCCTGTGGAAGGGCCAGAATTGTACAGCGCTTTCAGGCGTTGGGAACTCGCCCCCATCGCACTGCTGGGTAAACAGGGACGCGAGGGATGACCCGCGGCTCTGTCCATCACGACAAAGCCGGCACGTGCAGCTCGTGTGTGTACTGGCCGGCCACCAGTGACCCGCTATCGATTTCCCGTCGCTCTTCTGTCTCTTTGTGTGAGCCGGGTCTGTTCGGGTTTGCGTTAAATATCCGTGGGGATTGTTAGAGTGGCACTGACGGGTTGGCTCGTCTCGCTGACTGTAGATGCAGGGGTGGTGTATTTTGTGTTAATACAGCAATCAATAACGGGGTGATTAAAAAACAAAACAAAAAAACTTCTGTTAATTGAGAGAGAGAGAGAGAGAGGGGGGGGAGAGAGTGACAGACAGACAGACAGACGGACGGACGGACTGAGAGACAGACAGACAGACAGACAGACAGAGAGAGAGAGAGAGACAGACAGACAGACAGACAGCGACAGACAGAGACAGAGACACAGAGAGAGACAGAGACAGAGAGAGAGAGAGAGAGAGAGAGAGAGAGAGAGAGAGATGGGCGGGGCAAAGACAGTGTATTCGTCTCACAAAGCAGAACATCCATCATTCGATTCAGATCCCGGGTACCTCGCACGAATGAACGTAGAGACGGAGGAACTGCGAGGGCGGCTGGGAGGGTTGGGGGGGGGGGGAGAGACATACATGTGGGGCTGCAGGGCTGGAAAGAAAGAGTGGGGACGGCCAAAGGGGGGGGGGGGGAGGGGTAGCGCTGGAGTTACAGCGATAGACCACAGATACAGCAGATGACACTCTTTAAGAAATAAAGAGGAAGTGAGAGCAGGGAGATGGTGGAGGGGAGGGGGGGGGGCCAGGTGGAGGAGAGGGGAAGAGCGGGTGGGGGGGTGGGGGGGGGGGGTTGAGCGAAATTTGACCGTAGACGATCTATGGCGCGGATAACCATCCGTCGTACAATCGTGACAATCCTTTGGAAAACAAATCTATTGCTATTATCATCCGGCTCCGGCAACAGCTTCCTGCATGTACCTGCCGTATCGACATCGCCGGCTCCCTGGCTGTTTCTGTCAAAACGAGAGACACGATAGTGATTTTCTGCCACAGCCAATGGTAGTGCCTCACGTCATCGCTTGGAGTATTCTTGATCGCGCGTGGTGTATGGTGTTTTATTCCACGCAGATAAAACAGCAGGAATTCGATCGTTCCTGCAGAGAAAGGGAGCGAGCGGGTAAAAAAAGGTACATAAACATTTCCATTCCAGCGGCTCCAGTCAATCACCGGCTCCACACGAACATTTCTCAAATCAATCATGAACGGGGGCAAAATAAGTTCATTTCGTGTTCGGAAATGCTTCGACCTTTTCATTTCCTTAATTCGTTTAAAGGGTCCGCTGAAGGCTTAGTCAAGCTTGAAATAATGACGACGAGTACTTCTTCTGAATACTTCCATTCTTTGTCTTCCCTCTGTAGCCCTGATATAACCCTTTGTGGTTGACTGGGCTCAAAGCACCAGCTAACTAACCAACTAACTGTGCGCGCACGCCCGTTTGGTCAGAAGTCTGTTTCAAACGGTCTCCCTTGCAAATTAAGTTAGGTCATCATGCACTTTATCAACTCTGAAACCGTCTCTAAAATATCACCTCTTCAAGTTATCCGACTGACACAGTGTGTGTGTGTGTGTGTGTGTGTGTGTGTGTGTGTGTGTGTGTGTGTGTGTGTGTGTGTGTGTGTGTGCGTGCGTGGTGTGCGTGCGCGCGTGCGTGTGTGCGTGCGTGAGTGGGGGGGGGGCGTGCGTGTGTGCGTGCGTGTGCGAGGTGTGCGTGATGTGTGTGTGTGTGTGTGTGTGTGTGTGTGTGTGTGTGTGTGTGTGTTGTGTGTATGTGTGTGTAGTATGTGTGTGTGTGTGTGTGTGTGTGTGTGTGTGTGTGTGTGTGGTTTTGTGAGTGTGTGTGTGTGTGTGTGTGTGTGTGTGTGTGTGTGTGTGTGTGTGTGTGTGTGTGTGCGTGCGTGCGTGCGTGTGTTGGGAGGGGGGGGGGGGTCGATACGCAGGCGCGCATTACATTCTTTTGATGTATAATTTATATAGCTGATTCTTTGTTCCTTGCTTTGTAATGAGCTATTGTGCTCAAATTTGTAAAAAATAGCACATACAAGAAGACATTATCATTATGATATAGATGGAGTTAGAACAAAGCCAACAGAGCATTGACAACAACAACGGTGACGACGACCTCAACTACAACAACAGCAGCAGCAACACAAAACAACTACTTCCGAAGCAGAAACACAATCCGAGCATTTAACCAGAGCACCGTCGCGGAGTCCACATTGCATTCACAACCTGTGTTCATGATGGAGTGAGCTTTCACAACCTGTGTTCGTGATGGAGTGAGCATTCACAACCTGTGTTCATGATGGGGTGAGCATTCACAACCTGTGTTCATGATGGTGTGAGCATTCACAACCTGTGTTCATGATGGAGTGAGCATTCACAACCTGTGTTCATGATGGAGTGAGCATTCACAACCTGTGTTCATGATGGAGTGAGCATTCACAACCTGTGTTCATGATGGAGTGAGCATTCACAACCTGTGTTCACGATGGAGTGTGCATTCACAACCTGTGTTCACGATGGAGTGTGCATTCACAACCTGTGTTCACGATGGAGTGAGCATTCACAACCTGTGTTCACGATGGAGTGAGCATTCACAACCTGTGTTCACGATGGAGTGTGCATTCACAACCTGTGTTCGTGATGCAGTGAGCATTCACAACCTGTGTTCACGATGGAGTGAGCATTCACAACCTGTGTTCACGATGGAGTGAGCAAACAGCAGCCTCGGCAGCTCGGAGTGTCCAGTTATGTCTCAGACGTTATTGTATAGCGTTGCCATACTAGTAGCAACAACAACAAAACATGAATATTCTTTTGTCAACTCTTCTCTTGACACAGAGGCGTGCGTCAGTTAGCTAAGAAAATATAAAATATACAACATTCTCTCACAGATGTAACACTCCTTCATTTTGGGTGAAACATAGATAAATGTAGTGAAATAAAGTAAACACGCACGCACGCACGCACGCACACACACACACACACACACACACACACACACACACACACACACACACACACACACACACACACACACACACACACACACACACCACACACACACCACACACACACACACACACACACACACACACACACACACACACACACGTATGCATGCACATCTCTCTCTCTCTCTCTCTCTCTCTCTCTCTCTCTCTCTCTCTCTCTCTCTCTCTCTCTCTCGTCCCCCACAGACCCTTTTACTAAAAGCCCACCGACAAAAACCACCAACTGCCATTTTCTCTTTACCCTTAAAGCCTACCTCACGGATTTTATGCCGGAAAGAAAATAGCTTGATTAAACAAGAACCTCTTTCTGCTTTCACTATCTTCTTTTTTTCTTTTTTTCTTTTTTCTTATCTTTTTTCGTCGTCCAATATTGATTTACTCCAAAAGCCGTAAAACTTCAGAGGCAAGCTTGCGCAGTTTGTATAATTAAACAGAGCTGCGCATGCGTCGGCTAAGGTGACTAGCTTCGTCTTGTTCGTCTTGAAAATACAGTCGCATTAATTTCTTGGTCTTGTTCGCTTTCTCTCAGCCGAAGTAGGCCCGCAATCGATATAAATGACTAGTTTTCAGGCAATTCTGCCATCAAAAGAATGTTTAATTAAACATATCCGTCAAACGACACGTACGAGTCATTGTAGTACTAAACCGGGTTTAAACGAGTTGTACGTTGTATCAATGTCACCATCATTCACAATAAATTTTGAAATAAACTTTCCTTGTTTCAAGAGCTGAAATTGCCGCAAATCTCCCCCATCCTCCCAACGCCCACCCCACCGCCACGCCACCATCAACAAAAAGC